>JARFNZ010062858.1:0-13581 GCA_031763405.1 Balanus nubilus
CGCCGAAGTTACGGATTTAAATCATTAAAGCCATTTTCAAACATCTTGATTAGAGAAGGGCATTAGGACATAGTGCTTGACAAAACATAAGGTACTTACAATGTTAATGTTGAGATTCTAGCTTAATTATAAAACAGAATTAGGTAATTTTTTCATAGAATATATCTTAAATAACAAGCTTGATTATCCACATTTGCATTTACTTTTAGGTGACATTTTCAAAACCCTTACATTCCCTTTAAGTTGGCTTCCATAACCACTAAATGTATCATAATGTATACCTATTATACTGAATCACTGTTTAGTCTTAAAAATTGTGCTGACATATGTTTGAAGCCACCAGAATGCGAAGTTCTTGCATTAAAACCCACCTCTTTTCGATGGTGGGACCATTTTAGTATTTGAAATCAAATTTCACCCATTTAACGCGATCTTCAACCATTTAATTTACTGTTTCCCTTCTTCCCTTGTTCTGAAGTTGCTGATACAAGTGCGAACTCAATTTTTATGGGAAAAGGTCATACATTACCTTTAAAGAGAATGTCAGATGGATGAAATAAGAGTCCTACATGTGTAACATGCATAATATACTGACGAATTATCTCGGCAGCCCCGACGAATGTCAACTTTCTAAGCATTAAGTGTTACCATTTGCGTGCACCTACGAATGAAGCGTTGTAATGTGGTGTCCGGCAGGCGGGAGCGGCCCGGAGCTGCCGAGGTGCAGGTGAAGCAGGAGCCCGTCTCCGACGCCGAGGAGGAGCGGCGACGGCAGCGGCGGCGGGACCAGCAGCCACCCCCCGACGGGCAGCAGCCTGGCCGACGGGACCGCCGCGACGACGACCGGAAACGACACGACCGCGACCGCGACAGACACCGAGACCGAGACCGGGACCGGGACTGGGACAGAGACCGTGACAGGGAACGTGATAGAGACCGAGACAGGGAACGTGATAGAGATCGAGACAGGGAACGTGATAGGGAACGTGATAGAGACCGTGATAGAGACCGAGACAGGGACCGTGATAGAGATCCGGACCGAGACAGGGACCGTGATAGAGATCCGGACCGACACAGAGACCGGGACCGTGATCGCGACGGCGAGCCTGCCGTTGGCCGCCAGCCGAAGGAGCAGGGAGACAGGCCAACCCGAGGCCGCGGGGATGACGATCCTGCGAGCGACGGCGGCAGGGGCGACAGGGGCGGCCGTGGGGGTGGCGGGGGCGGCCGTGGGAGCGACAGGGGCGGCGGGGGCGGACGTGGGGGCGGACGCGGGGGCGGACGCGGGGGCGGCGGGGGCGGACATGAGGGTGGAGAAGAGCGCTGGGGTCTGCAGCAGACCGCCGAGAAGCCTGCAGAGCCTGAGGCCGAGAAGGAACTCCCCAACTTCGGCCTCAGCGGCAAACTGATCGAAGACACCAACACTTGCAACGGCGTAGTAGTCAAGTACACCGAACCTCCCGAGGCTCGGAAGCCGCGCAGACACTGGCGGTTCTATGTGTTCAAGGGTGAAGAGACGATGCCAACCCTGCATATTCACCGGCAGAGCGCCTTCTTGATGGGCAGGGACCGGAAGGTGGCTGACATTCCGATTGACCACCCGTCCTGCAGTAAGCAGCACGCGGCGCTGCAGTACCGCTTGACGACCGCCGGGCGGGCTGACGGGTCCACCGCGCGAGTCATCAGGCCCTACATCATAGATCTTGAATCCGCCAATGGCACGTATGTCAACAATAAGCGCATCGAGCCGAAAAGGTACGTGGAGATCATGGAGCGAGATGTGCTCAAGTTCGGCTTTAGCTCGCGAGAGTACGTGCTGTTGCATGAGTCGAGTCAGGCCGGCAGCAGTAGCGGCGAAGAGTGACGCGGGTCGCGGTGCCGAGGCGATCAGTGGCGCAGCGAGTCTGCGGCTCTAAGCGTCGAGTCGTAAGATGAGAGCTGTGCCACGCCGGTGTCGGGGGCCGGTGTTGCCGGCTGGCGGCCATCGCTGGCCCGTCGGCGTCCCTGGGTGATGACCATACTGTGTGCGTTGTGCTTGTGAAGCACCTGCGTCCGGCCGATGCGGGCGGTACTGGGTGGTTGGTTCCGACGTCCGGCGGCCGACTGGGCGCCGCTCGTCTGCCATGCCGTGTCAGCGGCCGCCGCAGTGGGCCGGGGAGGCAGCGCTCGTTGCCGGACCGGACAGTCCGAGCAGGCCGTCCATTGTTGGGAGGGGGCCGGCACTGGCGGCCGACCGCTCCCCGCTTCCTGAGGAGAGCGCTCAGGCCTGCCGCCGTGGTGGACCTGACACTGTACAACTGGCCGTGGGATGTCTCTGGTGCCCGCTCATTGGGCGCGTTCTCCGTATGTGTTTCATGATGTGAACCGGTTTCAAGTGTTACGGTGGCCAATGAAAGGTTTTCGAAGCGAAATGCCACCACATGGTTATTTACAGCCAAACATGAGAATACATGGGACAATTGTGTAAACTTGGGTTTCAATGCTCTAGAGGCACCCATCAAGTAGACAATTGCTTATGCCTCAAAATAATATAAAAATACATGATTGTCAATCGCCACAACTCCACTCGCGATATCGCCTGTACGACAGTCAAAACAAGCAAATCGTGTCTCCGAACACCAACTAGTCGGGAGATACGGTACAG
The DNA here is from genome assembly GCA_031763405.1 of Balanus nubilus. Taxonomy (NCBI): domain Eukaryota; kingdom Metazoa; phylum Arthropoda; class Thecostraca; order Balanomorpha; family Balanidae; genus Balanus; species Balanus nubilus. The sequence continues at coordinate 2,645 of JARFNZ010062858.1, forward strand.
CAAAGGGGTGACACATTTTGGGGGATGAGCCACACTGCTGCGATGCAGCCGAGGCAAAATCGCAGCGAAATGGCGACCGAATGGCCACGTTGTGTGTGGCCGGCTTGTCGAGGGTGGTCTGGGTCCCAGACGATCCCCGTTACTCGCGACTGCAGGTCTTGTAATAAATGCCGATCTACTGATCATGTCGGCGCCAACATATCTGCACAATAAATTGTTTTTGGTGCCAATAACTTCTCGTAAAGAACGTATAATATCTGAGTGATATCAAACACGGACCGAGTTTCCTATACAGTTGGTGGGGCAGCCGCCACACCAACTTTGAGTTATGCCCCACCAACGTTTTGCTTTGCCCCATCACGTTTTGTCAGATTTGAAATCTTTTTGGGCTTTAGAATGATCATCGTCCATATAACAACTCATTACTATCAAATCCCATGTACGTCGAGACAGCGACGTATTCATATTCGAATGCAGCGACGAGTTCCGATTTAGTCCAAAATCGCCACATGTCAACCTCGCCATGACATGAACGAATCTGAAACCCGTTTTTCGGTACATAACCCATGTAGTTTGACCTCTAGACGTCATCAAAGTTCAGAAAACGGTGTACCCTCTAAAATCTGCATTTATTGACCGATTTTAGAAAAACAAACGCTATAACGTTTCTCACCGTGCCAACAAACCGAACCTCCGAGGAATTTGGTTTCGAGATCAAAGGTCAAGGTCATTTTGAAAAACGGTGTACCCTCTAAAATCTGTATTTATTGACCGATCCGGGGAAAACAAACACCATAGCGTTTCTTACAGTGCCGACAAACCGCACCTTCTAGGAATTTGGCTTCAAGGCCATAGAAAGGTCAAAGGTCACGGCCAAGGCCATTTTGAAGAAGAAGAAAACGGTGTACTCTCTAGAATCTTTATTTATTGGCCGATTTGAGAAAAACAAGCGCCATAACGCTTCTCACCGTGCCGACAAACCGCAGCTCCGAGGAATTTGGAATTTAAAGATTTTATAGGGTACACCGTTTTTCATAATGACCTTGGCCGTGACTTTTGACCTTTCTATGACCTTGAAGTGAACTTCCTCGGAGGTGCGGTTTGTCGACACGGTAGGAAACAAAGCTATGGTGCATGTTTTTCCCGAATCTGTAAATAAATAAAGATTTTAGATGGTACACCACTTTTCAAAATGACCTTGACCTTGACCTTTGACCCTGAAATCAAATTCCTCGGAGGTGCGGGTGCGGGTTGGCTGCACGGTGAGAAACGTTATGGCGTTTGTTTTTCTCAAATCGTTTAATAAATACATATTTTAGAGGTACACCGTTTTTCAAAATGACCTTGACCTTGACCTTTGAACTTGTTATGACCTTGAAATCAAATTCCTCTGAGGTGCTTTTTTCGGCACGGTAAGAAACGCTATGGTGTTTGTTTTTCCCGGATCGGTCAATATATAAAGATTTTAGAGGTTACACCGTTTTTAAAATGACCTTGACCTTGTCCTATGACCTTGAAACCAAATTCCTCGGAGGTGCAGTTTGTTGGCACGGTAAGAAACGCTATGGTGTTTGTTTTTGTTTGAAATTTGGGTACGAATACGTCGCTGTCTTGACGCACATTCGAATTCGAGGGTTCGCTGGCGTTAAAATTGTCAGTTTTCGACTAAGCCATGCAAAACGATCAGTCATGAGTCAGTATCACATTTTGTCCACGAACTCTTCCGAAAAACTCCACCCATATCACGTGAAAAACAAGAAATCACACCTTGAAATAATATTCCAAGCAACTGATAGGTACCTTTATAACATATTCCTTATTGTTATTCAGTTAAGAGGAAAATTTCAAATTAGTTGTATCGTTCTTCCTCCGTTACAGTTAACATACCGCCTGGATGCTCGCAAAATAATCCCCAGAAGTGTCGTCAGGGGCCGTCCGGTACCGCTTACGAGATCGGCGCCTCTTCCGGGGTCAGCTAGTAATGAGCGGTCGGCCTCAGGTCGGTCAGAACGCTCAGAAAACTTTGAGAAACTTGAGAAAATATTTCAGAACACTTAAGAATGTTGCGGAATTTATTACCGTCGTCTTATATTTTCGTCAGCATTTTTAAGGATTCTGACATGATTTGTTATTGAACAGACAGCAGGCTGCCAGCCTGTTCGGTTCAATCTAAGCGAACTGCAAGTGCACCCGCGCATTATCAATCGTTCAACGGCGGATTGTAACGGGTGTGTCTAGATATTCCCCGCGTACTTGCTTCTGCTTGGCTGCTCGCTCCGGTTGCTGTACCTACATTGCATCACAAGATAAAGGTGGCCGAGGGCACTTCTGTTCTGCGGATCGCGTTGGGATAAAGCACCTCATAACTCGACTGCTACAGTGTATTAGAGCAATCAGGTTAGCGAAGAGCTGCCACTTTAGGTGGGCTCTCGTGAGCGGGTGGACTCGAGGGAAGAGTGGCCCCTTTTCAGTGGCCAGCGTGGCCCCTTTTTGGACTGGAGGATAATACGCAATGAGAAGGCTCTTTGTTAACGCCTGACAGGGTTAATCCCCAGTCGAATTTGCGTTTTGATCAGGGACAATGTCTGCAAAGTAGATTGCGCTGGCTGAACAGCCGAGTGAAAGACGAAAGATGTTCGTCGTTAATCGTCGTTGAAAAATTACTCTTGGGTAGGATTCCTGACATTATTTTTCATAGGAAATATACCAATGTGTAGAGAATTGAATTAATTAAAGAGATATGTCGATACAAAATAGCACTGTCCTCGATATAATTTAACACGCAAAAATTAAAATTGAAGTTTTTATGTTCTACCCTTTAGACTCTGCAACAGCATACATTCTTGATACATGATCTATATTGAACACGTCGCCAGACACATCGTAACATTTTCAGCAGACATGGATTCACAGGGTGGGAGCTGGGAAGAGCTACTGTACCACCCGGGAAACGTGTTCCGATGAGGGATTGTCTTTGATGTACTTCTGAAGATACCAGCATGTTAGTTTCATCTTTTTATCTTGCTCGACAACATAGTCAAATGCAGCCTGGAACAAAAGAGGATATGAGGACATAAAGTGCCAAATGTGGAGCAACACTGATTAAAAACAAAAACAAAGAGCGCCTACAAATTACGTATTTTTATCTAGGACGCCTTCGACCATACACATTCCCGGCCATTTGGCTCAAGTCGTTCCTTTTTAACGTTTTATTGGAAAATGCGAACACAGGGCATCCCATAGTTGATGTCACACCCTTTCAGCGAGCATCCCATAATTGATGTCACACCCTTTCAGCGAGCATCCCATAATTGATGTCACACTCTTTCAGCGAGCACAGGGCGAAAACAGCAAGTTAGACGCCCACCATTTGTTTACACATGTATCCTCCCATCTCCCTGATGCAGGCCAGCATGGGGTCCGGCATGCCAGACATCAGGTTGTCCAACTTCTTCGAGATGATCCTGGACCAGGCCTCTCAGACGCTCTTGTCCAGGGCACTCTCGGACATAACTGACGCCATTGTGTTCATCTCATCCTGAACAACTGCCCACATATTTTCGATTGCCAAAAGGTCGGGATTATTGACCGGTCACCCGTCTTTCGCCAAGAACGCCGGCTAGTATGCTCGGCACGAACCCTTCGTCCTGCGGGCTCCATGTTTAGGGGCGTCATCTTGTTGAAAATGGCCTTCGACATGTCCGATAGAAGTTTGAATTCGCATGGAGGTTTTGTTTCTGCCGCTGCACCATCGCAGACGTCAGGTGATCTCTGAGGACGTCTGTTGTGGATCTCCTCCACATAGACGTCTGCCGTGAAAGTCCGGCACCGGGATGACAAACTTGTCTGACAGCCCGCGCTAGCTCGTCACTCCTCACACCTCAATTTTTAGCGGCACCTGACGGCCTCCGTTGGAGAGACTTCTGAGCTGTCGTGGACCCAGACACGATCGTTTTGCCGATTGGGCGGGTGGAATAACTCGAAAGGAGACTCGTCCGCGGAAAAGGACGCGTCTTCAGTCCTGGATGGTCTAGTTGCGCATCGCAATGGCGAACTTCGGCCTCTTGCGACTCTGCGGTTCTGTCAGTTTTAGTTGGAGACGGGGTTTGATGGGTTTCAGCCAGGGTTGTGTCCGATTGCGCAATTGACTCAAGTTACTCCCGTTTAGTGGGCAGCTTCTCACAGCTGATAAGGAAGGAATGCGAGGGGTCTGGATCGGGTCAATGGAGATGCAAAATTTACTATAGACGAGATTTGAAGACCAATGGCTTTTGTTACACCAATCTATCACCTCTTGACGGCCGCGCTCGGCACTCTACTGGCAATGTGCCCGGGCCGCAAGGGGCTACGCACAAAATGGGGATAACGTGAGTCAATTACGTCATGGAACACAAGTCTGCAAAGGAGATGAGTCGCAGAGAGAAGCCTGGCGCCTAGGATAGCCCTCCCACGACTCTGCATCTGTGGTGTTAGCGTATGCGTATTGCGTGTCCGTGCAGATGCCGAAAGAACTATGGCTACGCACACGACACGAGGCGTACCTGTGCTTGTCACTCACCGTGGTTCTGATCGTTCTACAGCCTGGCCAAAAGCCACCGGCTGAATTGATTACGACCATCGTCAACACACTGGACCACGGCCTGCCATTGCTAAACAACACTGCCCTTGCGATATTCATGCTCGTGGCTCATCTAAAACAGAAAATAATACACTTAGCTGGTAAAATAATTTGCCAATTAGGCGTGTATACGACTCGTTAAGTTCCGAATATCATGGCTTTGAATTTCGGGAACCATCAACGACAAGGGCGGAACCAAGGGGCAAACGGGGACATCCCCGAAATAAAACGCCCGAAATCGACGCAAAATTGACACATTTCCCGATACAAGAGAAAAACCCAGCAACATCTATTAACCCGCGCCCCGCCCGGGTACCTATTCAGCCGAACACGCCACGCTGGGGAGGGGGTCAGATTCCCCCCACTGTCCAACTCCCGAACCAGTAGCCGTAGCGAGACGCGCGCGGCGGCGATCGAAAGCTCTCAATGAGAAGATTCTAAAGCGTGCTTAAAATTTTCCTTGAAAGGTCGAGGTCGGATCAAAGGTAAAAACCACATGTTCCCGGATTACTGGCTGTAAAGACAATACTATCAAAAGCAGCGCGCCCAAACTCAGCCAAAACACGTCCAATGAACAGGGGAAGGTACGCTGGAGCATAACTCTCATAATAAGCACAGGTCAAGGTCAAGCTGAGGTCACGTAAGGTCACCATATGCAAAAGTAATATGCAAATCGTATGACGCATGATATTTGAGTTCAGGCGTAGAACTCAATGGTAACAATTATTTTGACATTTGACCTCAAGGTTAAGTTTGTCAAAAAAGGTCAAAAAGGGCCAAATTATGAAATTGTATTTTCTTTCCCATTTAATAATTGTTGCTGATAGAGATTTGTCTCAGGATTCTCATGGTGTAATTTGTTTTTGCGTACGACGTCAATAAACGTCAAACAATGCAATTTAAAAAAATGACATCATCCAAATGTATTGGAGTCATCTGGGGTGAAAAATCAAGATATTGCTTTGAAATTTGGGACGCTGATAGGTTAGAGATACTTCTCTTCCATAAATTCCGTTTTTAGCAAATATTGGAAAATTGTGTATTTTATAGGAATTGTTAAAAAAAAAAAAAATTTGGGGGTCAAAACTCAAAATGCTGAAAATCAGAGATACCCATGTTCTATTAAATTAAATTTCCCGTCTTTTGGCGGGTTTTATTTGCAATTTGCTTCAAAATGCGATGTCTTACAACCGTTTAATAATTCGTCGATTTTTGCCCAAAAATGCCGTGACATGACGTCACTAAAACTTTATTTTCTAAAAAAAACGACAGATTTTGCTTAATTTTCACAGGAAGACGTCAAATTGATACAACATAAGGTAGTGTAAGTCTGAAGTCGATATCTAGCGTCGTTAAGAAGTTATTGGAAAAAAATACGGGAGGGGGCAGATTTCCCCCCCCCCCCCCCCCACCCCCCAGCGGGGCGCGGGTTAAGGCAAACGGGCAAATACCAAGTTATGGCAAACGAACGGTTAAATACCAAGAAATAGTACATCATGCATCATTACCAAATAGACTGTGTATGACCAATCTGCATGTATTTATACCATGCAAGAACTAATACACTATGTTCTTTCACTACCATCGTCAAGCAACACATTTTGTTGCACTGTATCGTATAATTTCCGATTGAACTCTAAGAAGTTCCTTGCAAATTACAATATGTTGACTTTCTGGTCTTCAACAAGTATCTGCACAAATTTTGATAGTATAACGTACATGCATGCAAACAGAATCCTGCCCGTCCTTTGTGCTTCATTTAAATTTAATGCGGGTAGTGTCAAATGTAGTTGTTGAAATATGGATATGGATACAATCATAATGTTATCATATCTTTGCCACAACATTTGATATTAACCTGCGTCCCGCTTGAGTCTCCAGTGGGTAAATTTTACCTCCCCCTGTTATCTCCCGAAACAGTGGGCAACCAAGAACATTCTAAAGCTGAAACAAGATTTTCAATGTAAGGTCACGTGTCATGTCAAAGGCCATAGTCAAGTGTTTCACATAACGACACGTGGGGCTGGCACAATCAACAACTTCGAACTCAAGCCAAGCCATAACACTCTATGTGAAGGTAGTGCATGAGTATGACTCCGATATCATGCACGTGTCAAGATCAATGTCAGGTCACAATAGGTCACTGTACTCGCTCCGAAGTAATACGTAAGTCGTTCTACACATGTTTTGAGGGCCGAATTCCAGGGGTGGAAAAACATCCTGACTTCATGGATAAAGTCAGAGGCCAAACGGACCCGGAGACCAAAGTTGTCATAGCATATATCTTAATCGTTATTCTGTGAGTTGATATTATTTCTCTGGAATTGCCTTCATTACCATTGCCACCTTGGCATACCAACAAATTCTAAGTGTGCACTCTGTGTATTTATACTTATGTATTTCGGGGTAACCATTCGAAGACGAAAATCACAAATTCTTCTTGCTTTACGGCCATCATGTAAGCTCAGCTGTTTTTACCAGCCTTGATCTTGATCTGAGCAGTATTTAAAAAGACCTTGATGTGCGTCAGCTGCCTGAGACCTCAAAAACGCAGTCAGCTGCCGGAGACCGCATATTTGCCGACCGTCCGGAGTGAGCCGTGTGTTTTTCTATGAGGTCTCCGGTCGGTCCGGAGGTTTTGCCAGCCGGCGGCGAACTAGACGCGGCGAATTTGACGCGTTGCGGCGTTTGCATCAAGCGTAGTAAGCAATACGAAGCGAGGATTGTCTGCTGAGAAGCACATGTGGAAGGTGAGCTCACGCTATTTTTTGTGTGCGCTGGTCCTCTGTGGTTCAGAGTTGATGTTTTTCGTGTTTACGGATGTTATTTTACTAGTTTATTGTTCTGTAATGTGCGTAAGCGTGATTTGTTGTAACTTTGGTCAATTCATCTTCTACGGTGCGGTGCCGTCAGTGGGGTCAATGGTCGGATGTGTTGAAGCCTAGGTCGAGGTGATACGTGGGCCGGAGACCAGCCTGGCACTGTAGGATTTGGTCGGAGACCATGTTGAACATTTTTCCACCCCGTGGCAATGGGCCGAAGTCATAGCAAATCAGTTTGTGAAGCGACTGCAACCTTATTGCATGTATGATCGGCTCTTGTTCGAATACAAATATGAGGCTTTGTCAATATTCGAACGAGTCGATTTCTAGCGTTTCTAAGACTCAGACAATCTCTCCTCAAGTTCTGATGACAGCCTTTTGCGTGGCGTGTGACTTCTTACACTGCTGGAAACCCCAGCCTTTGATGTCGGCCGTCCAACTTTGATGCCGGCTAGCAAACAGTGATAAAACCATTCCGTTCTCGCAGCGCTGCGCCACGATTGGACCGCTCTTTCATTAAGGCGCCGCTCCGCCCCCGGCTCGTTAGAAAGTTGGACATTAAAAAGCTCGCCAATTTTGCATCTGGCACGCGTAGCAAACAGCGGAAGGATCGGCATTTTATTGGGAACATGAAAGAGGCGTCCCGAGGAAGTTTGCGCCGCCTCCGGAGCCGGAGATGCGTCTCAGCCAAATACGAGGCAGGCAGAGAGAGGCCAGGAGGGAGCGCCTTCAACGTTAGCCGAGACTAATGTGGCGCAGCGGCGTTGAGGGAGCCGTTGGAGTCAGCTGGTTGGTTCTGTCAGAGATCTGGTTGGTTCAGCGGCGTTGAGAGAGCCGTTGGAGTCAGCTGGTTGGTTCTGTCAGAGAAATATTAATTCTCTAAATAAAGAAATCGTTGACATAAAATTTCGCACTGAAAATTAGCACGTTTTTGTGAATGCAATACGTTATGTAATATAAAGTCCTTAAAACCGGTTGACCTTGTTCATAATGCTAAAAACGTTTGAAACGTGAATTGAAGCTTTGCCCAACAAAGAGTTCATACAGAGACCAATTATAAAATTAAAGAATTTGTCATTACAAAGAATGTCTTCGTAATATCAAATATATTTTGGTTAATTTATTTTTGGTAATTTAATGTTTAATGGAATAAAACAACAATATTTCATTTCATTGGTAATTTGTGTTTCACACATTTTCCTAGGAGTAAATCTGAATTAGCTTATAACAAACTTACTTAAAAGAACTTCTTCCTTTCCCAGAATATATGTATGTGTATATGTATTTATTCAATCAACCAGCGCTGGAGCGAGTAATGCCAAACGACAACAAGCGTTGCTTAGCTGGGAGGCCTCAACGGGTTCCAGCAATGGCCATATGTTCGACCTTGACCAGGACCTGTCAGACCACGTAAATGAATGAACATATGAATGACTGAATGTCCTTACTAGTACCATAAATGTATGTGATTGTGAGTAAGTATTGTAAAGAAATGGGCATAAAAACTGTAAATATAGTAGTCTATGTAAGCTGCTGCTTTCAGCATTGACTTCCTTCGCCCTCATGTATTCGTTAATTTGACCCTTACAACTAACTACTTCCTCAACAGTGCATGTTTTCTTATATATTTGTTTACGTTAGTTTCCATTTCTTAGCAAGGAGTGCGCGACTTTGCACTTTAATTTTCTCTGGTGTTAACGTATGGTTCTGTGAGTCGTTGGAATCGCGGGAGGGGAGGGGGCACTCCTGGTTACCTGTTCATGGGTGGCGGTGTATTTAGAAAGAAAAACTCCCCTTTCAACTTGGATAAATAACAACCCTCCTTTATCCTACGCATATCCGAACATGTCACTCTTTTTCACCTCTTGGGTAAAATGGATCCTTTTGAACAGTATTCCCTTCTACATTTTTCTTCTTCTCCCTATTCTTCTTCTTCTTCTTCTCCTTCCTTGAAAACTTTTTCATCATCGATAACAAGTAATCTCAATGAAAACAAGACAGGGCAAAACATGTTTACAATTACAAAGTTTCTTTTTCTGGCTTGCAGCAGCGAAGACATGCTTGAAATTACAAACTTGTTTTTCAAGTGGGTCAGAGGTTATCGATTTCGGAATGGCATCGATAGGTGAGGTTGTCATGTTTTTGTGCTTGTTTTTTGTGAAGCTGTTTTGTTGCCAATGTTGTTGAGGTCATGGTTCACTTATATGAGGCCGCCAAAAAGACTTCTTCCCCGAGAGATCCAATAGAGATTTTCAGCTCCGCGGTCCCATACTTCACCTATCACTCCATCGTGTGAGGAGTGCCTCCGAGCGGAGAAACCGCATGGAAATAAACTCACGACGCGAAGCATGTTTATTTAATGAAAATTCCTCCTTGCTTTGTTTGATACTGGTGGATCCAGAAAGGAGATTTTGGGAGTCTTTTTTGGGGGGGAAATCCCAAACAGTTTCCCATAAATTGGAAAACTCATTGGATTTCGCTTCATTATGCATCGGTAAGTTGATATAACACAAACTTTCCTTTACCCGCGCCGTGTCGGTGCTCGGCTTCACCTTCGCCGTGCCGTGGGAGGAGAGGGGGCGGGGTTGCGCTTCGACGCCTCCTCGAACTTGGCTCATAGAAACATAGAGAAAAAAAGAAAGAGCGTTCGAAAGCTCATCAAAATTGAGTTTCAAACTGCTTGTCTCATTTTTTGATTAGGTCAATATTGAGGTCACCATAGGTCATTGAGGTCATCATAGGTCATAGGTCAGTTCCAAATTTTCCAAATTGGGCCTTCTTCAGGAATCTCCGCCATTATCTCGGGAACTGTGCCAGCTAGCAAGAAACAAAAAAAATGAAAGCTCTCAAAACGACCTATACTCCATTTATTTTCAAAAAGCGCACGGTCAGAAGTGCCCTACCCAAAGAATCGCTTATGTCTCCAATACAAATGAATACAATTTCAAGACGCTGGTAATTTTTTAATAAGGACTTCAACATTGTTTGCACGGGACAATTCGAAAAACCTACCTCGACCCGTGCACCTTTGGAAAACAATAGGCTATATAGTCTGTTTTTCGTACCTTCTACCCTCGTTCGAAGATCTCTGAGCTAATGAGCATGCGATTTAATATAGTTTGATGCACGAGTGACATTGCAGATTCAGTTTATGAACGAGCCGAAAGGGAGTTCATAAACTGAATCTTTAATGTCACGAGTGCATAAAACGGTTTAGTGCATGGCCGTTCTGTGGCAAGATTATAGTGAAGTGCAATTTTTTCGAGAGTTCGGGCTCAGCCATTCACTATCACTTCCGGGTGTTCATGAACACTTTTGTTAATGAGCGGCTCAAGTTAAGCATTGAATCAATGGGAAAACCGTGCTCGGCCGTGCACTAATGAAGTTTTACCGGAAAAATAGAGGCAACGGAGAAAAGCCCGATTCTCACTGAGCATCAATGTGAAGCAAATGGGCCACAAGCAGCCCCCCCCCCAAAAAAAAAACAACATAAACAT
>JARFNZ010062969.1:0-13581 GCA_031763405.1 Balanus nubilus
GAAGGAAATCTAAGCAACTTTTGTTAAGGAAAGTTTGTTTTAAAACGTCTAGCAAGGCATAAGGAAGCGATATCCGATGCGTTTCTGAAATTCGCGAAACTTTTTTGGATTGATGGATTGATTGATTGAGGATTGATTGATTGATCTGGTCATATCTTCTCCAGTTGATTTTGATATTCTCTGTCATGTAACAATGGTTTCGTTAAAATGAAAGGAAACTTGCCGAAATTGGTGGGTGAAAAAAGTAATACCTTACACCTACAGCACTTAGAGAAAAGCAGAAAAATGTCGTCCAAATCATTTCAGAACACCTCTGTCATTTTGCACTCATGACTCAGGTTGATGTTGAGGTCACTAGAGGTCATTTAAGGTTAAATTTTCCAAAAATAAACTTTTCCAGGAAAAGCCGTCGGAAAATGTCCGTCGGAAAATGTCCATTTTCTATGCCTTTTTCGTAACGTTGTGAGAAGTTCATGGAATTGACCTGACCGCTGGTCACCGCTATAAAAAGTCCGCTATAAAAATTGAGTTATTGACATACTATGTAATGTTTTAAACTGATAATTTAACAACTGTGGTTGTGACCAGACTCCAAACTTGTTCTAGGCTGGGTGAGCTGAGCATTCTACCTGAGCTGTCATGGTGACATCACCTCTGATGATCTGGGGCCCAAAAAATCGAACAATGTGTGCAATGGTTGCCCAAATACGCGCCGCCGTTATTCCGCATTCGTCGAAAAACCTTAGGGGAAGTGGCTTAGCACCTCTGCCCCACTACAAGCACACACGGCAAGGCACGTGTTAACCCGTTACTTACTGGGGCCGGGGCTATTCACCCCTACGCTCCTGTTATGTTGCAATATCTCCTAAAGTAATGGACGTATCGTAGCCAAACTTCTTTGCTCTTTTTCACATCAATTTTACACATGTTGCCTAAAGTAAAATGATGAGGTCATTATAGGCCGCCCGGAAATGATGCAAGAGTAACGTCATGTTTTTCCATTCTTGGTTTTCGGGAAACGCTGTCGAGCGCACATTTTCTAAGATAAAGCCAATTGTTAAATATGAGAAGACTCAGGATCGACTAACTAATCAAACCGCAATCTCATTTTTTAATACCGTTTGGAAACAACTTGAAAAATCGAAAAAATATGTTGTAAAAAAATTATTTTTGAAGTTTTGTATTTTCAAGTTAACCAAAAAATTAATAAAAATTAAATACCTGTGAAACAGACCACATAGGTGGATACGCATACTAAACTTGAAGACAATATCTTCAGACATGACCATTTAAGGACCTTTGAAAGGTCAAAACGGCCACTTGTCATGACATTTCCGATATTCCGATGATTTTCCGTTGTTTTATTTTCTCCAATTTTGATGGGAAAACAATGCTCTCATGTCATCTATCGTATTCTTGAAGAAAACTGAGCTAAAAACATATATGAATCCGGCCATTCACCAAAGTCAGCTCTTAGTCCTTTTTGAGCTCGTGACATAAAATGACCTTTTTCTGACTCATGACCACCAAAGGCTTAGATGGTTCTTACAAGCGTCAGGGATACGATTCTAGTCGATTTATTGACTGCTTTCGCGTGAAATGTACTTATTTCGCGCGGCAATCTCACCAATTGAAAACGATAAACAATTAAACTTTGACCTGACTTGTGACGACAACAGTGATCCCCAGGCCAACAACATTGATTTTTCATCGATTAATTTTCCGGGGCTATCGAACGTCGTTTAATTTGGGAAAATCGGCCCAGTGGTTTCGGAGATTAAGAGGGGGCACGAAATATCTCCCCTCCCCTCCCCGTAAGTCGTGTTATGGAAATACCCCGTAAGGCGTGGGTTAAAAAGTTAATTGAAGTTTTTTTCCTCTTTAAAATTTGATGTGTGATAGAGCCGGTTTCTCTTCTTTGAACACTCCACTCAGTTTTGAAACTTTTGCCTCAATCTTCCAAATCTTGATTTGTAGATTTTCGTTCTCAAAAACCGTAGGAAGTTAGGAAAAGTGCCGCCCGGAGTTATGACGCAGATACGGAAAATGTACAGTAAATAAAAAACATTTCGTGATGTGATAAAATAATGCAGTTGATTCCCGGTAAAATAAATTATCCCCCTCCCCCTCTCTCTCTCTCTTCGGAATTTCCGCACACTTGTATCACGTGATCCCGTGATCTGACAATACAAATTTCAAAATCGAAATCAGCGCCAAGGATAACCCTGTTAACAAATTTAAAGCGAAATCGGAGAAAGTGTGGTTACCTTGCCTTGGTGGTTTGTCCTGGAATTGCCCGCCTACCACTACCTCTGCAGTGACCTGTACATAGGCACCTATCTGAAATACGTATAGGTATATTGACTGTGGACAATGAACGGGAATGGCCAGAGGCCAAATGGTTTCATATAAACAGTTGGAGCTTTGCCGCTAGACTAGGCATAGGTCGGGCTAGGTAGGTAATTCTTTCGAATTCACTTTCGAATACCGCATGTCGGCAAACTCACAAAGGGTTTAAGTTTTATAAGTTTTATAAGTTTAAGTTTTATACTGGATTTTTAATTTATCATGAAATCTTGTGTGTTGCTATCGACAGAACTCACCAGCTGGCCTGGCTTGCAAATTATAAACATATCAATTTTCCTATGAACTTAAAAGGGTGCAGGATGCAATTGCAGACTAAAGCCTAACTACAGGTAGCCAAGTTCTATCGCTGGCGGTCCTTCACACTTCCATTTCAAGCTATGCGGTACAGTCTGACTTCAGGCCTTTACCACTAGTGCCATCTAGCGACGGAAATATAAGTAACTACAACACAAGGTAAAGGTAGCTGCCGTTCCCACGGTAAAGGGCCTGGCTTTTATCCAGTAGGCGCCGTGTTCAAGTCATGATAGGAGGGGTCCGTGGTGGTCTGACGTGGTACTTCTGCGTGATCGTTTCGTCTGTAGTGGAATACGTATGCGGGAAACAGCATGATTATGAGAGGTGTGTTCGGGGGTTATCAGCCGACATATGTAGTCAAACATAAGTCATAAATTACGCTACTCATAGGTAATTATGCGTGCCGAATACCTGCTGTGCCAGATGCCGTCGTATCAGCATATCATAGATGGATCATGTGACAAAATGACACAAAGATCATCACGAAGAGCAGCATAATATTCAGCAGAAAACTCAGAGCGGGATATCGGTTATTCACGTAGATCTATTACATACGTTATCCAGGTCTCCGATGACCGTGTTCTGATATCCATCTCTACTGATGTCCATCTATAATACGCTATCCAGGTCACTCATGAGTCATGAGTCATGAGCGTGTTCTATCCGATGTCCATCTCTGACGTCCATTTATTGACACACGTCATCCAGGTAACTGGTGACGTGTTCCGCATCTGATTTAGCCTAACCATGACGGTGTTCCAACTGGAGTAATGCGAACAAAGACAAACGTAGGTCCCATGAGTAGCCCACAACCCAACATAACAGTCTTCCCGCGGCAATAGAAACACCAGCTGACCAGATCGACATTTATTTCTACGCACGGGCGGCGGGCGGGCGGCAGACACTCGCCGTGGCTGGAACTGCACCCTGTGATAACAGCCGGTTAAAACTACACCCCGATGATGACGGGCGGGTGCACCCGGGGTGACCTAGATGTCCCCGGGGACGCGTGGTATCAGACGTGGTGGTGACGGTACCATGGAAATCGATGTCGATACACACAGCGGGGGCGACATGCGACGGCGGGGGAATGCCATGCCATCGGCCACCCGGGGCCGGCCCACGGGGGGCCCCGACAGAGCCGATACTCAAACCTCGGACAAATGTGAACACTGTTCAGAATAGGGGGCATACGTTGGTGTCCTCAGTTCCCCTGCATCGTCTGAGCAACATAGGCAAAAATGCACGCATCCAAATCCGTCAAGAGACAACTATTTTTCGGTATTTTTCGACATTTTAAAACGCGTCTTCTTTGCGGTTACCCAGGTTTCGTCTCCTGCCCGGCAGGAAATCATGCCACATCAGCGATGTTGAATAAGTCTGATAACATTTGAGTCCGGCACATCATTCGCATCGTCAGGAAATATAGCGTCATGCTGTAGGTGACGACGTCGACGACAGACGTCCACGTTCCATCTTTCTCTGCGTGCAAATGACGTTAGCGTGACGTCACAATGCAGTCAGCCCGGTAAGGAGGAGCGGAATTCACTGCGCCCGTCCCACAAACCGGGCGGAAGATGTCAAAACAGCCGCCCGCCCCGTCCCGCGCTCACTGCTATACGGTAAACACTCTCACACATCCACTCACGGCTCACACGTAGTAGATAGACATCGCCTGCTAGTCACTTCTCACCACCGACGGCGTACCTCCGCCCACGAAAGACCTCGATCACGCTACACCAACGCTCTACCGATAAACGATTCTCCATTTTAGTGTCGGACACTTGAATGTTACAATACCTGACGAGAGGCGATCGTGCGTCGCAGATATAAAACTCCCTGTGGCGGTGGCGACGGCGGCGGCGGCTGGGCGCGCCCCAGGCCCCTGAGACATACACACCGTCCATCGCGCGCACCCAGACAGACAAACTCGGTTATTGCAGCTGCAGCCGACGGACAGCCGCAAACGTCAGGAGGGGCGCTGGAGACAGGGAAAGAGAGAAGATAATGGGGGGAGGGAAGAGGCCGGTTGTCCCGGGCCGGCAGTTACCGCCGAACGGGGGACAGGGGGACGGGACCGACTCGACAGACCAGTCCCCGTCCCTCACACACAGCCGGACAGACAGACAGACAGACAGAGGGCCGGGAGGACAGGCGGACAGCTCAGCTGGAGATGGCTCGGCTAGACGGGTGGGCGGGCGGCTCAAAATCACATTTCCGCGGCCCAGCACAGCGCGGTGGCCGCCCAGCGTCGCAAACGGCCAGCGTGGAGCGGCGGCGCTGCGAGGCTGTTGACTCGGCCGGGCGGCGTTACAAACGACGCCCAGCGGCGTCGTTCCCGGCCGACCGGCTCGCACAAACACCCCGAGGACGACGGCACGCAATAACGAGACACGGGGTGTCGGGGACATCACCATCACGGGCAGGGAGAGACGGCATCACACTGCGGTCAGAGACGACAGCCGTCACACGCTCAACCACGCACGCACTCACACAAACTGTACACAAACGCGCAAACGCACATGCGAGGACACGCACGCATGTGCGCACAAACGCACATATGGTAGACCGCCGGACTGACAGCGTCGTCAGATCAAACACGCCATTTCCGCTCGCTCTCAGATCGACTAGACGTCAGCCGCCGCCTCTCGGCCGAAACTTTCACACTTTACAAAAATAAATATCGGACCGGAGCGCGCTAACCGCTCATCACGTCGCCACAGCGGCGATTTCGACGCCATTGCAGCGACTGCGGCGTTCTGCTGCGCAGCTGTTGCGCCTGTACACAGCGGGGGCGGTGTATGTACAGGGGAGAGGGCCGCCGGGACAATCAGCCGCTCAGCCGGAGGCGCCGTTTTCGGTGCGCGGCGGCTGACCGCTCGGCCCGTACTCAGAGTGCGGCGGCTGACCGGTCGACCCGCTCTCAGAGCGTGGCGGCTGACCGGCCAGCCCGTACTCAGCGCGCGGCGGCTGGCCGGCCGGCCCGCCGTCGGCTCCGCCTTCGGCCCTGCGACACGGCCCACACACCGGGGGGTCGGGCGACGACCGCGCCGCGCTCAGAATGGCGAAACAGCGCGAGCATACGCGGACCGGTGTGAAGAGCTGCTCGCGGGGGATCACCGCCTCGTATTTTGAGCAGTCGGCGCAGTAGACGTTGCCGCAGTTCCTGGAAACGACACGGAAGCGTTAAAGCATGGTCATACTCAATGCGGCTGTGGTGTTTAGAGTTGAATGGCGTAGCGACGTCCAGGTCCTATGAGGCCAAGCTCTACGAAATTAAAAATTATTATATTTTTTAAGGCAACCTGTGGTTCTATCAATCACACATATACTTGTGTAACGTAGTCAGTGGTAACTGGTAAGACGTCTTTGGGTACTTCAACCGCTCTGATTATTGACACGTAATCATTGTTATATCGCCGACGTAAGCACAGCTCGAGTAATGTCCGGCGGCCGCAGAGAGCAGATCCAGTTCGGAGGTCTCCGTCTGGCGCGCTGGTCCATACCTGCAATGATGTCGACGCCGTCCGAGCCAGAACTCTGTGTCGCAGCCTGTGCAGCGCTGGGCGGCATAGTCGGGCACCCAGAGCTGTGGCCTAGCGTCGGCCTCCTCCACGGCCTCCCAGCTGCCACCGTCAGAGGTGGACGACTGCCGGCCCACCGACAGCTGCTCCTCCAGGGCCGCCGTCAGCTCCTGTGAGACACATATACACGGTCAGCCTCCCATGGTACATCGACAGCTGCTCCTCCAGGGCCGCCGTCAGCTCCTGTGACACACAGACACACACACACACACACATACACGGTCAGCCTCCCATGGTATACCGACAGCTGCTCCTCCAGGGCCGCCGTCAGTTTCTGTGAGACGCAACGACACGCACGCTGTAAGTCTTGTGAGTCAAATGCAACCGCTTCTCCAGCACTCACCTCAGCTCCTTATATATAAATACACAAGTCAACCCTGTGGTACATGGGACAGCCGCTCCTCCAGTGGTGCTATTAGCTTCTGGCATACAAGGGTACACACAAACAGTCAGCCCCTGTATTACACACAACTCCCTGCCGTCCTCAGCTCCCTGGCACACACAGACAAACCGTCAGCCTTCTGTGTAGCGGTTTCTCCAGCGCCGCTCTTAGCTTCCCCGTACGCACAAATGAGCGTCGAATCAACCTCATTTCGTGTGCTTCACACGAGCTGGCATTAAATAACTTTGGCTCCACTTGCCGGCCACCAATATCAAATAGGGAACTCAACAACAGAGTAGTAAATTGGAGAAATGCTTAAATGAAAACGTTTCTGCTTACGTCTAGGGAGAGTAAAGGAGCTCCTATCTTCTCCTCTTTAGAATGACTACGTTATACATGCTTTGCTTTATAGTCAAATAAATAGATCACCATGTCAAATCAATGGATACAATCTTCCTACGTGTCTTCGCCAACAGCCAATCCAATATCCCTCCAAACGAATATATCCCACCTACGTGGCCTAACTAACAGTCGATCCAGTGTCTCACCACTCGCGGTCAATTTCCTTTAGCGGAAACTTTTACACTAAGCTCGTCCACTTACAGTTAGCTGGGATCAGCACGGCCAATCAAACTGCACCAACAACCGCTAACTTGTTGGCGGCAGTTTGATTGACCTGGACCGGGCCGAAGAAGCAGCGTGGCACGAGGCAGGTCACGCATGCCCAGAGGGAGATGAAACAGATAGACAAAGAGATATCCTGAGAGGAGGGGAGCGTCAGGGGAGAAGACAGAAATAAAGGTTATATGGTCAGGACGGTCAAGGTTGCGGTTAAAGCGAGGGCAAGGCCGATGGAGTGTGTGATACGGGGGGGGGGGGGCATGAAGCATTTGCTTTCTACTGAGTGTTTACAATCACGGCTTAGGATAACGTGTGATGGCCACGGTGAGCGCATCCGATGGCCGTCAACGCTGGGGAGAGGTTTGTAACTTACGGCGTCGTCGGGCCGGTCGCCGTGCCGTCCGCCGGCGCACTGATAGGAGACCTGGCTGCACAGCGCCAGACGGGTCATGTGAAGGTCTCTCCGCAACGCGTCCACCTCCATCTGAAACACGGCATCACACCAGAACATCAGACCAACTGAGGGCACATGGCGTCACACCAAAACATCAGCAGACCAACTGAGGACACACGGCGTCACACCAGAACATCAGACCAACTGAGGACACACGGCGTCACACCAGAACATCAGACCAACTGAGGACACGGCGTCACACCAGAACATCAGACCAACTGAGGACACACGGCGTCACACCAGAACATCAGACCAACTGAGGGCACATGACGTCACACCAGAACATCAGACCAACTGAGGGCACACGGCGTCACACCAGTACATCAGACCAACTGAGGGCACACGGCGTCACACCAGAACATCATACCAACTGAGGGCACATGACGTCACACCAGAACATCAGACCAACTGAGGGCACACGGCGTCACACCAAAACATCAGCAGACCAACTGAGGGCACATGGCGTCACACCAAAACATCAGACCAACTGAGGGCACGCGGCGTCGTGTGGAGGTCCCGCAGCAGCGCGTCCATCTCCACCCGAAAATGGCAGCTCCACATTACGTAAGTGCCACACAGTCACACGGCACAGAGACGGCCACATATCACGAGCTATTCATACATACAGCTCAAACACACATCTCCGCTGAGCTCTTCGACATAAGACAACGCCCGACTGCACTCAGGCGTCATCAAACCAATACCAAACGGCGCCAATGAAGAATCTAAAATCAATAATGTCATAAAACAGAATGGCAACATTGCCCATCGACACAAGCCACAAAATGCAACAGCATCATGCAACGATGAAAAATGTCAAGTCGAAGCGTCCGTCGTTGATAAATGTGCGCAGTTGTTTCCTATTTCAGCATTTCTCGTCGAATTGCTACCATGGTTGGCAAAGTTGCTGCTTGCTGGTATACATTTGGTAGTTGCACTCTTTTTGTATTTTGGGCTTTAGGTCTCCAGAGCATGTCCCAGTTGGATGAATTGAATCAAATGTTATTGTTCATCATATTAAATTTAATTATTTCTATATTCGCCCTTTGAAAGAGTAGAACAATTCAAAGGAGTACAAAAAAGTACAAAATGCATACCAGGAAACAGTAACTTTGCCAACCATTATTGCTACCATTGGCATATTCTCAATTTGATGCCGCCTTGGCGATAATTTGCGCTGCGCCCACCGCACGCATATATCTGGCTTTCTCGCGACACATAAGCCGCACCGGCAAATAGAAACGGGAGAACACATTTCGCGGCGGGTGCATATCATGAATAGCTAACGAACCATCCAGAGGGAACCAAACGACGGGAGGAAACCTGCCTTCCTAACGATAGAAGTGTGTCTTACGGCAACATGTGTATGAGGCCGCTGAATTTTGATGAATTAATAACATTCTAATTAAAAATGCATGGTGAGACGGCTACTAATTTTAACATACTACTGAAGTTGGCATTTCTGATTAAATCTCATCACCAAATGCACGGAAATTCAGGTCTTAGAGAACACAAAGTAGTCCTCGCCAACCATTGACAATTAGAAAAACTAAACAAAACAAAATATTACATTTATATATTCCATCGAAGCAGATCCCGACAGGACAGCAAACGTGTAGCAGGTGATAACACCATGCCAACTGCTAACGAGATATGTATCAGACCACGCCGAAACTTGACGAGTAGGGGGTAGGGGTACAAAACTGAATGCAGCTTGTCCAAGCGACCAGTCAAAGTCAAGCTCAAAACAAAGTACGAATACATACACCACTCAATGTATCGAGATAGCAAACATAACACGAGCGATTCATTCGGGCGGATGAAATTTATTTCAGCGACTGAAACCCAGCGACGCCTGGAGAAGTCTCCTACAGACTGATCTGCCCGGTTTCCGCAGAGCTCCCCCGAGGCCTGGCTGTTCGGCGGTCCACCCCGCCGCTGGCTGCAGCCTGGCCGCCGCGCCGGCCGTCTATAGCCGCTGCATATCTGCATACAGTCCGCGGCCGCCGGCGGCGGCGGCGGGCTGGGCGGGGGCGGGGACGGCGGCGGCCGGTGGACTGATTTATCAGCCGGCGGCGCCGACTCGGTCGGCGGGTCGGGGCAGGCCGCGGCCGGACCGGCCGGTCAATATGCCACCTACACTGGGCGGCGGCAGAGTACGCCAGGAAGCCGGAAGGATAGGCAAGGGGGGGGGGGGGGGTGGGGGCAAAAGACGACTAAAGACAATTAGCGGGACAGGGCAAGGCAAGGTCAAACGTGAGATGAAGCGGGACGGGGCAGGGCGAGACGAAAGGGGCGGGAGACGGACAGACGGACAGACGGACAGACGGACAGACGGACAGACGGACAGACGGACAGACGGACAGACGAACGGACGGGACGTAAGGGACGGACGGACGGCCAGTCAGCGGCCAGAGCAATGACGCGGCACGATCCGGTCCGCCGGCCGGCCGCGCTGCCCACTCACGGACCATTGGTCTCTAATGGGGCGGCTGGTCACTGCCGCGCCGCCCACTGGACACGGCCACACACAGTCGCACAAAGGCACACACAACACACACAGCACACACAACACACCCACACAGACAGACATCGGCGTAAACAACCACCAGAGCACGGCCAACTACACAGATTGGTCATACCCGGTCTCAAACGAGGCCCAGCAGCTCTGGGCTCATCCGGTCGGAACACACAACACCGCAGAAGGCGTTCCTAGTTATTAACGGAATCCAGTTGGTATTTATGGTCTTAATTCGATTCAGCAGCCACCATTTGTTATTACTGAAAATAATATCAAGCTTCTGCTCCTCGCGTCGCTTTTCATAGTGGTGTTTTCCGACAATCGCAGAGGTTTAAACAATATTTCAATAAAAGGCGGACAGGCTACGAAGTTCGTGAATACTGACTAATCCTTAAGCAACCGTGATGTCCCAAGCTTTGTTGTTGCTAAAAAATAGCATCAAAAATCTGCTCCTATTGTTCCTTTCCATCGCATTGCTTTCAGACCAGAACATGGTTCAAATTAGATTCTAGCTCAAGGCGGCCAGAATACTAATATGCTGGAGAGCAAGTGCCTTTCATTACTGTCAACCCTCAGCGGAATAACGGTATTTAAAGTCGGGGCTCTTGAGAAAGCTTAAATTACATTCAACTATCGACCAAGTTAGGCTGAAGTAACGCTGGCTCCGAGTTCAAACCATTAGTGGCTGAAGTTTGGTGGCTGCCTTATTAGGGGCATTCCGTTTCTCCGAGAATCGAAAGCGCTGAGTTGACAGGGTGAGATTATAGACATTGCCGCGGAGCCAACCGTCGCGCAGGGGCCTCGCAATAATCCCGAACCGGCGCGATCTGACCAAAGTTACCTTATTACGGAAACTCATCTGCAAAGATCACTCACTGTTGGAGGTATTCCAGGACTTCGAGTTCACGGCCGCCAGATTTAATACCGAAGTCATAAGGCACGCTCACTTCAATCTGGGATAAAATCCATCAAAGGCCAATATGAATCCACCAGCATTAAACCGCATAGACTACCGTCCAAGAATGGTCATTTAGATGCAAATTAGCACATCTCTATCGACCAAGGCTTGGACCACATGATGTGTTATAATTATTTGCATACCAAGGAGATCCATCAGAAGCGGCATTTCGAAACGGATGCGGATTAATCGACACAAGAACCATACTTGACTTGACTTGCATCAAAACAGCAAGTCAAGAGCTTTGGGTACGCATCAGGTCAACATCACATACAATCATGTTTCCAGTTTCAATACAATCCAGTTCACATACAATCCAGTTTACAATCAACTTCCTAGTTTCTGTAAAATAAGCACCACAGAACAATGGCTTTCAGCTGCTTCTTTCCCACCGCGAAGTTCCATGTCACGTCTTCCCATCAACACACAATCAACTAAATGCAACGTTCACCACACAACCTCCCGCGAACCCTGCCATTCGGACCTCGTATCACCCCCGCAGCGTGGCCACAACCATCGACAAAACACAACAGACCAGTCACTACCCGCTCCAGTGACGGGACACCATTTGTTAGCCGAGCGAGCATGTGTCCGGCCCCTCCCGCTGCCGAGTAATGACAGACGGGCTGCACACAGGTGGCTGAGTTCAAAGAGACAGACTGTTAAACAATCCCTGCTTGCTACAACACCGCGCTGGAGTGGAGCTCCGTGGAGATTTCGGCACCAATGTGTACCATCGTTGGGAGAAGAAACGTGGGCCGAGGCACATCAGCGGTTAGTGGAGCTGTACAGGGCACAGGGCACAGGGCACAGGGCACAGGACACAGGGCACAGAGTTCTGTCCCCAAGCATGGTCACCCTACAAGAAGTGTAGAATAAAGAAACTAGAAAAGGTTCAGAGAACAGCAACCAAAGGTGCTGTTGGCATGAGAGGACTGGAGTATCCAGAGAGACTAAAGGGGCTGAAGCTGACCACACTTGAGGAGAGAAAGAGAGCGGGGAGATTTGCTTGAAGTGCACAAAATCATCCATAAATTACATGCATCAGATTTGACTGATTTATTCCAAGTAAGAAATAGAACGGACAGGGATTGCCTCAAGCTGTACAAACCACACCATCGAACAATGAAGAGGGGAAATTATTTACTCAGAGAGTTAGTAACAAATGGAATATGTTAAATTTCGAAATCAAGAGATCAGTATCGTCCAACCAATTCAAATCAAGATACTACGAGCATAACTTATGGCTAACGAGTGGTGAAACAATTAATTCAATAAAAATGAAATGTTGAGATGTGGGCTACACCATAGACCAAGACGTCTACATTTTGAGCCCACAACATCTTGATTCTAATGCTGTTCAGAGGCGATGCGGTCCTCAACACAGCGCTGGACAGAGAGATGTGGGTTCCGCCCAGCAGCGCCAGTGGGCAAAACATGGTGCCCAGTTCAGATTTAGAGCCACATCAAGGCTGCATAAAGCCACACCACTGCCGGGCAGAGCAGCACAAAGCTACAGCACAGCGCTGGGCCAAGCAACAAAGCAGGAGTACAACAACGCCGGGCAGAGCCCCAGACTCTGTAGAGAGCCCTGCCTGCCTACCTGCCGACCAGCCGAGCCCAGCCGGCGGGTCGCGGCAGCTCATCTCACGGCCGGCTGACAGACCAATTGGCCGCCGGTCGAGAGACGGCCTAGGGCCGAGGGGCCACGCCCGACGGCCGGCCGGTCCTCCAGCCAGCCGGCCGGCTCGTACGCCCGTGATCTGCATACGCGCCATCGAGCGACGTCAACGACGCCGCCGCCGCTGCCGCCACCACCGCCGCCGCCGCCGAGAGGCAGCGAGACGGTCGCAAACCACAGTCGCCCGCCGCGCCAGATTAACGACGTCCGAGTCACATATGTTTGCCATCCCATGTACATTATTTTCGTCGTATCGTACAGCCGAGCACAAGACAACGCGATCATGAGACTGTGAGCTGGGCTGGCGACGCCGCACATTCAAAACGGCGGTACAGACAGTTTATGGCCAGTGGTCATAAAGTAAACCGTAGAACACCAGTTTTGCGAGCTGTGGCGATGCGAAATTGTGATGGCTAGGGCTTACGGGCGCCACAACTGCTATGTTTACATGGCGTCCACGTAGCGATGCAGGCGACACACTTGACCTTTTCCACCGACATATCCTACCCCGCTCTCTCGCACTCCTCGAGCTGCGGCACTCTTCGTAGCTCAGATCGATGAACTCACGAGCGCAGCGATCCCGCCAATACACCACGTGAATCCACCAAATGGGCGCCATAATTCCCGGTAGTTACGGCGCCTTTAAGCAACAATAATCCCCATCTTGAGACCGTAAAATACCCGACATCATAAACATACTGGGCAGCCGCGGACAGGTC
>JARFNZ010063079.1:0-13577 GCA_031763405.1 Balanus nubilus
TCCGGCCGCCGGGCGGCGGTGGCGGCGGCGGCGGCGGCGGTGGCGGCGGTGCCCGGGCGGACACAGTCGTCCGGGCGGCGGGAGTGCGTGCAGATCGCTCGGGCGTGGTCCTCTCTGGCAGCGGCGGCGGCGGCGGGGAGACACTGCAGTCAGCGCGGGAGGCGGAGGTGGAAGAGGTGGTGATTTGAGGGACAGTGTTGAGACGTGAAGGTGGCTGCGGAGCTGTTGCGCAAACCTGCTGGACCGTTGAATTAATGAGGTGCTGGTGATAAGTCAAGGACGGACCGTGCCAAAGTTCCGCTTCTTCGAGGAGAACTCTAGGCGGACCTCTGCTGAGGTTTCTGTATCAAGTCAGAGCTGAGGACTGTGCGAGGCTCTAGAATCCCCAAAGGTCACCGACGGCCGCGCTGGCTCCGCAAACCCACCCCGTCCCAGAAAGCGACATGGCTTTCGCCGGCGCCGAGGACAGCATCCCCGCTGTATCGCCGGGTCATCGCCGCTGCACGAGGAGCTCCCAGAAGCGTGCCAAGCTGCCGCAGCCCGCCGAAACAACAGACATGGCTGTCACAGCCGTCACCGACATGGCTGTCACAGCCATCACCGACATGGCTGTCACAGCCATCACGACGGAGCCGGCGGAGACGACAGACCAGAGCGAGCAGAGTGGCGCGTGCGATGGTGAGTAGCGTGAAGTCGCCGCCTCCCTCGCCTCACTCTGAGATGAGCAATTAGACGCGGTTAGTTTCTGCGGTAACGGTTAGTGGCGGTTTTGGCGTGGTTAAAGCCACGGGAGGTCGTTCCGGCGCAGCTAAGTGAGGTTTGGAGTGATGTCGATGCCAGCAAACGCGCGTCTGGATGTGGTTATGCCATGGGTGTGGGAGCCGGGTAGAGGAATATAATACAGAGTGAAGACTAAGGGTGGCGAAAACCAAAGGCATCTGCCATCAACCATTTTACCGTACGGATCAGAGCTGAATGTGGGTTCCCAAATTTAAATTGGAATTAGAATATGCCTTTACCAAAGTCAACGTTGATCCGCCGGGCTGGTGGCCGGAAAAATAACAGATACTTCGTGGTGTCCGCCAGTCTCGGTGTGAACTTCGCCTAATTAAAGAGTAGAGTAGAGAGTAGAGTAGAGGGAATAGACAACACACGTCTGAAGTTGGTGATGAGTAGAGTTTGCGTGGTCTGTGTAGAGTTGGGGAGGTAGCGGTAGGCAAACCATCAGCCGAAGGGAAGAGAAATTAACATGAGATTCCACAGGGGAAGTGAAGCTACCTGCCTTCGCCAGGGGTCGGCAGGTCGCTGCGAGAAGTTCAGTAATCACTGACGTCATATTGACGTCATATAAGGGCAGTGGAGCTACCTGCCTTCGCAAGGGGTCGGCAGACCGCCACGGGTAGTTCAAAAACCACTGACGTCATATTTACGTCATATAAGGGCAGTGGAGCTACCCGCCTTCGCCAGGGGTCGGCAGGCCGCCGCGGGTAGTTCAAAAACCACTGACGTCATAATGGAGGGGATCACTGACGTCATAATGGAGGGGATCACTGAAGCTCTCAGTTCAGACGGCGGATATCACCCTCCCGGCGACAGGGGTGTTTGTGGATTCTGCTGACCCGGGTACGAGGAGTGAGGGATGTGTTATTTTGCTGTCCTGACGAAATGTGCTTGTTATGGCCGATATTAGAAACATACCTCTGCTGAATCCTTAGTAGTCCATTTTTCGTACAGAATGTCGGACAGCTACGTGATTAAACCTACGAATAATAACAACTTCATGATTATCTTTCTATGTGAGAACTGTTTTTTCCGTTCCGTTCCGTGTCCTCCCAACTCAACTCCGAATTGACGGTGCTTTTCATTTTAGCAGCGCCGTCTATCGTGGCGACTCACTCGGACTTGTTGATGAGAGGTCGGGGATGGGGAGGGGTAGGGTAGAGGGGGGGGGGGGCAGCAGATGGTATGCAGTGGACCGCACCTGTCGACCACTGCATGGCAGCTGGCCATCCTTGCAGCGCTTTAAAAAGGTCCGCCGCCTCTGGTGTTCCTGCCCGGCCGTTGGTGTTTGGTTATACTCGTCAAGACGGCAGTGCAGCCCCGGGTGCTAGTACCTTATACCTTCGCTGCAGTCTCCCACGTGTTCTTGTAGTCTTACTGCCGACATGTGTTGTATTTATTCTCTTCAGGAGATATTGAAGTCTTCAGGCTAGCCTGCTTATTCGTATTGCAGTCAGCTCCCCCTTTTTAGTGATATGTTTCTACTCCCAAGCCGGCTTGAAGTCAGCATGAAGTCCCAAGCCGGCATGAAGTCTTCAGTTTATTCTCAGGGCAGCATGTCAGCATGAATTCCGAAGCCGGCATGAAGTCTTTAGTTTATTCTCATGTTACCTCATTGCAGTCTCCTCAGCGCACGGTGTTACGCTTCTACTCTAAAGACAGCACTGCAGTCTCTGGTGTTAGCCTGCTGTTCCGTATTGCAGTCTCGTCCTCACGTGGTGTTATCTTTCTGCTCCCGAGACATCACTGCAGTCTCCGGGTTATTTTCCTGTGGCCGTGTTGCAGTCTGCCGCCGCCGGAGCTCTCCTGATCACGTGGGCGGCGTCACCGACCCCCAACTGCCACCTGTAATGAGCGCCTTTCATGGCACACTGCTTTGGTAGTGATCGGGCAGAATTCACGGCCGAATCCTGTGCACTTTGAGCGGGGAATCGCCGCCTGGTGACCACATGGTAAAGGTCATCAAGTGCAAATGCTGTTTGGTTGATTATTTTATTATTTGTCTCAAAATCACATAGTTTGGGTCTCGTCACCATTATCGGCGCACCCAATTTATTATTATAATATTTTGAGCATATCTAGGTTATACCCAGCGCAAGGTTATTAATCATAAACGGCTAGGCGGAGACCATTTACAAACTATACAGATAAACACAGTGGCATTAACATCACGCAGAACATGTGAATCAATGCGCAATAGTGACAACAAGAAATCATGAGAAGTTTTAAAGGTTTCATCATAATCCATTAAAGTAGCGTTGAAATGCAGCATACATACTTTTTCCCATTTCCATGCCTTTTCGGAACAACTCTAATTTCTTCAATTGCTAGTGACACTCCCGCCTCTCATTCTCCAATATCTTTGCTCCTGTGTACTCCGTAGAAGACACACAATACTAAAGCATAGCGTTTCTTCTATTTCGTAACAACTTTTGATTACTACGCAATCGCGAATCTTTCGAATCCCTCTGATCGGGGTGATATTGACTCCCGATATTGCCTGTGGCATATCGGGAGGCCATCCCCGAAGCCTTTCGTGTGAAAATCGACCGTCATTCCACTGAGTCACTTATGTCGGCTAGCGCGGCCGTCTGTCAGTACCGCCCCCTCGGCCGCTCCCTGTCTGAGGAGCCGCGCTGTCTGCACCAATCGGCAGCTGTATATTAGAACGGGGGAACGGAGCGGGGCGGAGGGATGGTACTCGGACCGCCTTCGGGATCATCGGTAAGCGGCATGTCCACGCTCCCTTGGAAAGATCATGACCGCGGTACAGAGCTGACATGCTGTACACTGCCGTTAATTTGTTTTTGATAACCGGTAGGTCATTTCTCTATGGTGACATAAAGTGGATTTTCGGCCACTTCTAATTCTGCTTTCCCTCCCAATCTCCCCCATCATTTTTTATGTGTGGATTATCAGAAGAACGACACGGTCGAGTTGTTATTAGTGAGGAGGTTGCGACTTGTTTGACGTCAGTGGAACTTTTCAGCCTCCGCCTCCACTATCGTAACGCCCAGTTGCGCAGTCACCTGTGATATGTAGAGATGACATCTTGTTTGCTACGGTTGGTTGTTATTGATACCATGGAGCTTACATGTCCCTGCTGGCACCATGGGACTCCCCGAATATAAATTGCAGGGGGACCAAAAAAGACTGGGTTGGGTTTCGGTCGTTGATGTATGCTAGTAATGGAGATAGTGTCGCGGAGATGAAAAGCAGTAGCAAAGACAAACAATATATGAATGTCTAATTTGCAAGAATGACGGCATCAGCCTTCATAGATGAAGGCTGATACTGTCATTCTGTTGAAGAGTAAGATGAAGTACTGCACTTAAAATTATGCCATAATATTTTCGTACATTAAAGCGGTATTAAGCATCACCTTCATCATTAAGCATCACTTCCTCCTTTCATATCGATATTCTTTTACCTCACTATTTTCCTTTTCGTTTTTCTTTTCATTCCCTCTCTCCCTCTCCCTCTCTTCTTCTTTCTTTCTCTCTCATCCTCTTCTATTTCTCTCTCTCTCTCTATATATATATTTTTCTCCTTCTTTCCCCCTCTCTCTCTTTCTCTCTCTCTCTCTCTCTCTTTTTCTCTCTCTCTCTCTTCCTCTCTTCCCCAAGCGTCGCTTCTGTCTTCCCCGCTCCCGTCTCCTGCCGCCTCGCACCTCAGAGCCTCCGTCTGTTTGGCGGCCGGCTATGACCACGCGGCCACGCGGCCGTCCTCTGGAGCCGCCGCCGCAGGAGGCGACAGCAGATGGTGTGACGGACACAGCCGGAACACCGGACATCGCCCTCGGTGATGACGTCATCGTGACGTCATCGGTGGCACGCCGCCGCCGCCGCTGACCGGTGGACAGTGGATAGTGTAAGGTGCCTGTATTTAGGATACAGTGTCCAGTTTCAGTTTGTTTTCCAGTTCAGTTTCAGTTTGTGGCCGGGAAGCAGGGTGATGTACGGTATCCACTTGCAATATTCAGTGTTTGATATCCAGTATCCAATGCACGTGCCCCCTCCAGAATCGGATGCAACGTCGATTCCTTTTGGACTGGTTCAGGCTGTCAAATTTTTCTTCCCTGGGCTAGTTGCGGTTTAAGTAAAGGAATCTAGAGTGTCAATTCTTCACTGTTCTTTTTGGGTTTCCGGAGCTAGTTAATATTCACTGTCTTTACCCTGAGCTTCCATTCGGATGTCTTGCGCTGTCTATTTTCAGTCTAGACTCCAACACATGCGGAACACAACCGTGAAATCGCGGTGTTTTTGTTAATTGTCTATCTATTTGAATCAGATTATATAATGATTATTCATATCGGCTTTCGCTTTGAGCTGGTTAATCTTGGGCTAATGGACGCAACACAAAGCTGTTCATACGTGGAATAATAATACAACCGTGATAATACGCTTTTGAACATCAATTTTATTTTCATTAATCACTAATGTGACTACATTTGGGAGTTCAACCACTCCCGTAGCTGATTTTATTCTGGTCGCCATTCCCTAGGTTCAGTAGTGGGAACAAAGCATACGTTATATTGTAGTTATAATGCAAATGCCGTGAGATCGACGACCTCGTTAAGCATGCAACGAACGCTGAATTAGCCTCTGAGTACAGCATTCATTTGCATGGATATGTTTGATCAAGATGTCCATCGCGCCATCCAAACCATATTTCTCGTATTTATGTTGTTTTCCATGAGTGTATTTCCACTCCAATCGTAGTCTATTTATTGCGACAGAGGCAGGAGCCTTCTCTTGTTGATTGCGATTCTTCTTCTCTGAACAGGTCAATGTCTCAACAATACATTCACCTTTCGTTTGGATAGTTCGCGCAACCATAAGATGCATTACCGTGTTCGTAGCGTTCAGATTCAGCTTCTGGGTTGAGTCGGGAAGCGTGGAGTGTAAGGGGGTGAAACACCAGATTTAAGAGTGGTGCACACCCACTAGTTCTTCCCAACTACAGCGTCATCTGTTCGTCTGACTACTGAATCATATTTGGACCCTTCCATTGCAGCTGTGTAAGAAGCGGTTAGCTGTCAGGAAACAGGCCAAGCCTGAGCCCTTCTCTGATTTCAGACGTTATACTGGGGCACACATATTGTAGCACGGGTAGGCATTTCTCAAGTGATGTGCATCTGGGAGAGAAGTATTGTGGCTGTGTTACTGGACGAATATTAATTGATTGACTAGGCCTTGAAAAAAAGCACTGCATGCGAACACGTACACAATAATGTTCTACTTTCTTTCTCCTAGAACAAGGAATTATCTGGAAGTACTTTTGTATTATGAACTTGAGAGAACTGTGTGAAAATTTAAGTGGATCAAACTTTTTTACTTCCTTTACCTTTTTAGTTGGAAATGGAACCAACTTCTAACGAATTCTTCGCGGAGTTGCTGTCTTTTCCAACAAATTTCACCATTTACACGAGTGTAAAACTGATCAGACCGGTTCCAATAGCACAGTTTCCACCAGCTTCCTGTCAGTCAAATGACTCCATAAAATCCCGAACGGCTACGAGAACAGAGCCATCTAACTACTATTCGTGCTGAGCTAGCTCGTTCACACAGTCAAACGAAGTCTTTGTAAAGGTGAAGGACCACATACTGGTGATAATCCCAGAGGAAACTTGCGGACTAGAAATCTTGTGAAATTAAGTTAGGACAATATCTCCTGGAAGCTCAGAGCTTCAACTGTAAGCTTCTTGAAATGTAGCTCATTTTCTCTCTGCCTCCTCCTCAATGGACAGCTTATAATGAAGATAATATCCTCGGTCGGCACGTCACGCAATATAGCACATCATTTGGTCATCATCACACCACCCGCGAATAGAATGACACTATCTGAAAATACCACCTGTGTTCAGTGGGGGGAACGTAATAACACTTTTACATGTCGTCAGTTGATTTTATACATAAATTCTGTGACAGATAATTGAATATACTAGTACAGGCTTTGCGATACACTAATGATAACTCTGATCTCAAATTTGCCTAATGCCTGCCACTGGTGAAAAGGCATCGACATGGTTCCTACATTTAAACGTAATTCATGCTAAATATGGGTATATCACATTCTTTCCGCGCATGCTATTTGGGTAATGTTTGATAGCTATAGTAAATTCAGTCCAAAAACAGCCAACATGAGTCTCGCATTATAACGCGCACTCTAGCCCGGAATTCCCAATATTTTTGCATCACTCGCTTTCTGTGACGACCAAAAGCGCTATTCTAAACCAGCAGTGCCGCATTTGAACAGTGGCAGACAGCACAACCATGTCCAGAAGTCACAGGACGATCGAACTAGCCGGTGATAACATGGAAGCTGTCGTGATGGTGGTCATTGGGAGCTGATTTCCACGGATTCTGAAGACTCTTAGGGGCCGGCATTCCTCAGGTTAGCATCCATAAAGAAGAAATCGTGATAGCAGTATGGCGAGTAGAAGTTAGTAGACGGTAGACGGTAGACGATAGACGGTAGACGGTGGCCGGTAGACGGTAGACGGTAGACGGTGGCCGGTAGACGGTAGACGGTAGACGGTAGACGGTAGCCGGTAGCCGGTAGACGGTAGACGGTAGACGGTAGACGGTGGCCGGTAGACGGTAGACGGTAGACGGTAGACGGTAGCCGGTAGCCGGTAGCCGGTAGACGGTAGACGGTAGACGGTAGACGGTAGACGGTAGACGGTAGACGGTAGACGGTAGACGGTAGCCGGTAGACGGTAGACGGTAGACGGTAGACGGTAGACGGTAGACGGTAGACGGTAGACGGTAGACGGTAGACGGTAGAGCCTCCGTTTGCCGGACGGTCGGCCGACGCTGCCACCGTGGCGGAACACACTAATGGCTTTCTTCCGGCCAGTTCGTGCCGGCCACGGGGCCGTCCTCGGCCGAACGGTCTCGCCTTCCGATACGCGAAGCCGGTCAGTCGCAGCGTGAGATTCGACAGAGCGTTTGAACGACGGTTAGTGGTATGTAAAGTGGCACGGAGAAGGTTTTAGCACAGGAATCGGAGACAGTGAAAGAATGACAAAGTTAATGGTTTGATGATGTGTACGTTGGATGAACTGCAATACAAAACAGTTTAGCTTGAGGTTTAGATGGTTGTTGAGAGAAGTTTTCTGAGACACTGCGCTCTAATGCTCAAACAACACGGAACATTTCAAGTGTGATTAATTTGCAAGACGATGCATTCCAGCCGTCGCCTTTATTCACCACGATTGGGAAGACAACACAGTGTCGGGCTTTCCATCTTCGACGACGGGAGCATGAGCGTCGTACTCCCTCACCCCTTCAGTTGACGTAATTTCTCGGAACTAGCACCTCTTCTGCGCTATGTGGTGACTAATGCTCCTGCCAGGCGCCTCCTCGCGAGTCAATTCCTCGCGGGCCCACGCGAGGCGACGCGAGTCAACGAGGGACAACGCGAGCCATCTCGAGGTGGTACCAGACAGCTCCAGACAGCTCGAGGCAACTCGAGTTAGTGCGAGACAGCCCGATCCAATAGGAAAATAAATAAAGCCGATACATCACGCCTCGGTTTGGTGTGGGGCGATCAGATGGATTCGATCTGCCCGACGTACGGACACCTGCGACGCTCAGACAATCGCGAGGCGTCTTGGCGCTCGACGCTCGCTCGGAGCTCGCTCAGCGTTCTCTCGGTGCTCGCTCGGCGCTCGCTCGGGCATAGCCGACCGCCTGTCAGAACAGCCTATGCAGTGTTGTGCATAATTGAACAGATCATGGTGTTTGGCGCAGGGCGTTCTGCATAATTTACGGTGTTCAACCGGCGAGGTGTTCTGAATGCATGGCAACTTTCGAGAGTGGAGTGAGATACTTTTGGAGTGCATGAGGTGCACGGGAGTGCTACTGTGGCTGTGCGGTGTTGCTGTGAAGGGAATCGGTGTGACAGATGCGGTCAATGGGTGTGCGATTTTGATCCATAGCAGCGATGACATGAGCAGTTGGGTACGGTGAGAAGGGTTGTGTGGTGAAGCAGTGCTAGGAAACATTCGCGCTGCCTGGACGGGAAAAGGATAGTGTGGAAAGCAATTCTGGAAGCCTGTAAAGGGATCGATAAAAAAGACATCTCAGCAATACGTTATACTTGCATTTATATTTTAAACCATGTCAGAATTACCTTTTGATATAGTCGCATGGCATCATAGCATGTCCCATAACATCACGTCAAATGTCGCAAACGTCACGACCGCTGGACAATGGCACTATTGACAAGGCGTGGCTTGATAGCCTTGTTCAGATACGCTTTATTTAGTAGAAGCAGATCTGTAATGTGTGGTCACGTTCCCATGCTCGTGATTCAATTAACAAAACAACAATTACCACCCATTTCAACACCCGGCAAGCGAAAGTCCACCATTCACGATTTCAACCCAAACAGTCTCACCCACTTCCCGCCTGCAACACCCTCCTCTCCCCACCTCAGCCAAGCGGGTCAAGGCCACGGGGGTAGCGACCCCTGTTCGCACCTTACCAGAGAATGCCCACGGGGCATGACATTTATCAGGGCCTCAGTCGAGCCGACCGGCCTGGGACGCGGATCAGCTGTATCTCAAGCTCCCATGTATGAGCCGAGGCGGCGAATCTGCTGTATTGAAATGAGGACTGAGAAGTCCGTGGGACTCGGTTTGGGATGGCAGGGCGGAAAAGGTTGTTCAAGCGGAGGGGGGGGGGCGCTGGGTTGGCTGTATCACCAGTTATTCCCGTGGAAAGGCGGACTTATGCTGGAGAGGTTAGGGCGAACCGGAAAGGTGTAAGTTGACATAGACGTTGACTTCGCTGAAATGCATATAGCGTTTGATGTTCAGTAACTTGATCCTCTGATAATATCGGCTAATCCCGAGAAGGGATGGCAAATGTCTAGCAGTCAAGAAGAGGTCTCGAGTGTGCAAAGCTTGTGCAAATACAAATACAAACACTGCGAAGTGGCAGGAGCTTATCGCCGCCCGGTTCTTGGGACTCGTTTCTTCTATGGTCGTGAGCTGAATGTCTGATATGATTGGTCGTCCGGTTATGGTTTTGATCGATACCATAAAATCCTCTTCCATTCGGTAGAGTCGTCCGATTTGAAGTCCTGCTGAGTCTCCGACATTTCATTTATCTTCATATCGGCTCTGTGTTATGTAGTTATGATTCATATAGCCAAAAGGATTGAGTCTTGAATGAGTTGATGGGTTATCTTATATTCTTTCCATTCATAACAACTTACATGCACATCAACCAATATTTTAGGCATAACGTGCATGTTTCCGTTCGGTACTCGCTATTTCCACCTGACTTCGCTGTTATAGGTGGCAGTGGGAGAAGAACATCGTTGGATGGGTCACACAAATAAGACCGCGTCATACATAAATCATAAATTAAAACCCAAACCACCTGCGACGGCCAAGCAGAGGAAATCGTTTAGCTCATCACCATTTCAGACGTGTCCGCCATCGGCGCTGGGTCTTCACTGTGCACGTGCACATTATCACAGCTGTGCGCGCGACCTTCACTCCCCGACTGAGCCCGCCTGGAGGACTATCAGCCCCGCTATCGCTCCGAACAAGATCGTGCCGTGTAGCTATCTGTCTGAGCTGGAAGTCGCTGGAAGGGCGCGACGGACACATGCTGGGATGGAGAAGGAGTTAGAGAAGATGGGGCGATAGTAGGGGAAGCAGGTTGGTGTAGTGGCTCGTTTTGTGTGCTTCTGAGATGCTTTGATCTCGTTCTGAGTGTGTCAGTGTGGCGTCCTGGTGATTTTCTGGAGATGTTTTAGAGATAGTTTTAGAACTTCTGTAGAGATAGCGGTGTTTTAGTGTGTTCTGGTGATGTCTCTGGTCATCTAGTTGTGCTATCTTGGTGTCGCAGTTGTGTTTTGGTGATGGTATCTGCTCATGTTCAAAGCCGGACATGGAATCAATATTGCAACTCGATGTTCAGTTGTTTGCGGATGCGATGAATAGGCTACCTCGGTGCGGAATGCGATACGACACGTGATGTGACATTTAGTGTGACATGCGATGGTCACTTGGTGGACAGCAGGGTGGCCCTTACAGACGGCCTAGTGCCACGTGACATGTGCGAGTGCCTTGTATGTAGATGACTGATGTAATGATAGGCTGTATGATGTTTGGTGTTGATGTATGATGTATATTGTTTGCATGATGTTTGTGGAGACGAAGCTTCGACCCTGTAACCGCGGCATGACTTGTCAGTCATCATGGTGTGAGAGTTGTGATGACGCGAGTGAGTCTTGTCGGACTTCCACCTAACCTCTTGTTTCTTTTGTTACAGGTGAGTACACTGAAAGTGGAAGACGCCACACGTCTACCGCGCGTGAGTAGTCGGCGTTAGCAATCACATCCAAACCCCGAAGCCGGAGCGGCTTCGCCTCTCACATCCCAACTAACAATATCTGCATCTTAAACACAGCCTCCGGATGTCGTTTCACAGTAAACGCAAATCAATTATGTAAATTGAAATGTAACGTGCACGGTGCGACACTCGTGTGATAGACGCCCGCATGTGCTGAGCGCTGGAGGTCTCGTCTCGCCGGATGGGTTTGTTCTGGGTACCAATCGGTTACCAGGCCGTTTTTCACGTTAACGGCGCTGCCAGCTCGTTGGGGAGGCAGTTTGCATGGCCCAGTGAGAGGCGATGGCTACGTGTGAGCTCATCAATTGGGTTATCTTTGGCGCTTGTCGGCACCAGGTGATGGAGCCAATTACCTCGGGGGAGTGCAGCCCATGGAAACGAGTCCTCTGGCAAAACAACGATATCGTGGAAGGTTACGCTAATTTAATTCAGATACTCGATACTTATTTATTAGCGGTGCAGGCTGCAAAGCATACAATCTGTTTAATTGCAATGGCGTGGAGGGTGGCGATTAGTTTGCTGCCCCGGATTGCTCCGTCGGAATTATAAGTCTTTGGTTCTTTAGATGACACGGTAACGCTTAGACGGATGTCTCTGGTGTGTTCGTTTTGCTATCGGTGTTGTTATCGGGTGCCTCTCGCCGTGATATATTGCTCCAGGAGCTTATTATTTTTGCAGGTAGTGCATTGACCTCTTGATAAGTCGCCAGCAATAAACGGCGAAGATAACCCGCTACCTTCGTGTGCCTCTTGGCACAGATAGAAGCGTGGCACAGCTGTATAGCAAAACAAAAACGTGTCTGGACCTCCATATGTCTTTTACGCACTACGCATTTGTATTATTTCCAAGAAGACCTACCTCTCGCATATTTCCACGAAAACCTCATACTTGTGCGGTCTTCAGAAGTCCCACTCGAAATTAACATTTGCGAAAGAGCCCCAGCACGGACTACGCATCTCAGTGCCGGACTGCTATCATAACCCGGCTCCAATTAGTCACGAGTTGACCACACACATAGGCACACATCCCCTGAGGAGGAGAACACCTTCCGAGTCTAGAAGCAGACGCGCTAAATCAACCCCTCGACAGGGCGCGTCCGTCCATGCGCCGGCAATTCTCGAGCCGCGCAGAATAAATTCCCCAGCCGCACAGAATAAATCTCGTCTTTGTACTGGACAGCTGCTGTATGGGGATACCTTAGCACGTCCCGCCCAGTTCTAACCCATTAATTTCTGCGTTGCCGTGGCAATTACAAGTGGAAATTATGCTAATTTACATTGCAAAGTAGTGCGTCGGTAGGTTGTGTCCTATTTTCAGCCAAGTTTTTGCGTGACAGCAAGTAGTGCGCTTCTTCGTGGTTGATAATGGAAGCGTAGCGGATTTCACATTTTACAATTTACTTCAAAGTTACTGTTGAAAAATGAAACTACATAATACAACGTCCAAAAATATGGCAATATTAGGACGATCACTATGCTAACTCTTTTGAAATTGTAAATAATCTCGGCGAAGCGTGCCATGATTAAATACTTCTGGTTTCTACTGAACTTTAAACGCAGTAAAAACTAATCACAACGCAACACGCTAAATTTATCCCCACGTCTGTAATATCTCGCAGAACTCCACCGTTGTTATCATGCCGCGGGAGATCACGTGACTAGGGCGGTCTTCCGGAAGTGGCGGAGGCAGACTGCTGTTTTCGTTAGTCTAGAGCGGCGTTTTTGCGGGACGGGACGCAGCGACAGCTGGCACGTTGCTCTGCGTGCCTTGCTTCTGTCGGTTCTCCTGCTGGTGTTTCTGCTGGTATCAGTTATCCGGTTCTGATGCCAGAAAGGAGTGTGAACTAACACTGACCCCGCGGTACCTTCAGAGCTTGAAAAAGAAAACTAAAACTTTGTCACTGTTTTTCTACTTCTTTCGTGTTGGCTGTTCGCCCTCGTATTCTTTCGTCTCCTGACCCTTAAATACACATCATATAAGTTGTCACATGTCTCACAATACACAGAACTATAAAAAGCGACTGTCTCATCCTCCTCGACGTGTCACTTAAAGATCATGACTTTTCAAACGACCAAAGATCGATTTTTGTATAATCACTGCCTCTTCTACACGTGTGTCCCTCAGTTATTAGTTCTCACATACTTCCCATGCCAGTACTGACAGCAGTGTTCCCGACTCTGACTGACCCTCTGGGCGGTGTCAACTGATAGGAGGCGGCATCCACTGTCTCACATTCCCTCCCCAGGGAGGTGTCCGGTCGCTCATTGTCTCTACCTGTTCTCATACTCATCCCAGTCATATCCCTCTCTCCCCTCTGCCAAACTCATTGCCCTTTTATCTCCCTTCCCCTCTCCTTCCTCCCCTCTCCTTCCTCCCCTCTCCTTCCTCCCCTCTCCTTCCTCCCCTCTCCTTCCTCCCCTC
>JARFNZ010063190.1:0-13576 GCA_031763405.1 Balanus nubilus
TGATCCATCAGCCTGCGTGTATCAGTTGATCCATCAGCCTGCGTGTATCAGTTGATCCATCAGCCTGCGTGTATCAGGATATCCATCAGCCTGCGTGTATCAGGTGATCCATCAGCCTGCGTGTATCAGGATATCCATCAGCCTGCGTGTATCAGGATATCCATCAGCCTGCGTGTATCAGTTGATCCATCAGCCTGCGTGTATCAGGTGATCCATCAGCCTGCGTGTATCAGATTATCCATCAGCCTGCGTGTATCAGGATATCCATCAGCCTGCGGACAAGGAGCTGACCCGGCGGCCGTCACAGGTGACTGGCGCTGGCACAGCCGGCGGGCAACGGTTCAATCTCGACCACAATCGGGTGCCGCTGCCGGATCTCCAATGCCAGCCGAGGAGCCGAGCGCCTCAGCGCGCACCTCCCGGCCAACAGTTCATCGCCGGTCAGACAGTGCCCAGGCAGTGCAGTGGTGGGGAACGCTTGGGTAATGCGGCCAGTAAGCCATCACTCGCTTCATCAGAGTTGACAGCTGGCTCGCGAGGACCGCCTCGGGCGTTATTTAAACGCCTCCGGTCATTCAGACCGCCTATCCGAGTAGACTGCCTCTGACCATTGAGACCAGAACAGGTCGCCGGCGGCAGTCGGCAGTCAGGAGTCGGGGAGGACGGAGCGGTGCCGATGCAGGGTACTCTGATCGGACACAGGCGCAGGACAGTGACCCCGAGTTCCTAGCCGCGGGCCCTCCTGATGAGGCGACCACGTCAAGGTCGCATCCTGTTCCCGTTAGTTAGACAGAGCGGGACGCGCTGAGGCGTCGCACAAGATTTCACCATCTTCGCACGGCTGCTTTTCACGCCCGATCAGCCGTCTGACAAAGTTACTGCCTGGATCGGGTCTTGACTGACTCAAATGCCGTTTGCTTCGAGTGTCGCTCGACTCGATGATTTGCTTGTTTTAGCCGCCATTTGACTCGATTTTTGTTGGATGCACTTGCGTTTAACTCTTGTGAAGAAGTTTGGCCAACAGATGCTCCACGTTTTAGCCATTCGACTGACCACAGCGACCGCGCAACTCACCCTGATGGTTTTCCCAGCCAGATTTCGCAGTCCAGCTGCTTACCGTTGTGTATCACTCTCTACCGTCACCAAACCAGGTCACCGGATGGGCTGCCCCCTAACCTCGACCGAAGGTCGTCCGTTTCCTCCTCCTTTCGTCCCTATAACGCATTAATTGCGTTAATTAGCATCAGGGCGGTTGGCATCTGTGCGCCGTTTTCACCGCATTGCGGTATAGATCGACGCAGCGCGGACCGTCGCGATGCGGCGGGGAGCGGCGCACTGCGGCGGGGAGCGGTGCAGCTCCCACTCACTCGGCGGCGAAAGTGCGCGGCAGAAGAGGGGCGGCGCGGCCGGCCAGCCGCCGCCCTGCGCTCCGGTGCTCCTTTTTACTACCCCGGGAGTTATCGGCGTACGAGGCTGGGCGAAAGCTGCCGGCGCGAGTCCACAGCTGGGAAAGGTGAGCTGCTGAGACGGCCACGGTCGGCAGCCGAGAGAGGGAAGTGGGTTTATAGCGGATAGTTCAGAGGACAACGGGGAGAGGGTTGTCTGTCGGACCGTGCAATGTGAGGGACTCGTGAAAGAGGACCGACGCTATTAAGCGTTTATTCAAATTGTTTGTGATTGGGGCCTGCCGTATCCAGGTTATTCGGATACGTAAAAATTTCGTCTACTCATTCTACCGGCCAACCGGGATCGTCCGGTCGTCCGGTAGGGGGATGAGTGTAAGGACCAGCGCAACAACCTCTGCTTAGCCTTGATTCAGACCGATCGGAAATCCATCCATACAAAAAGTTTTAACCTAACGAATACGAGTATAAAACATCAGCTGGACATTTTTTATTGCTTTGGATCTATGGGGTAGCGAAAAGGGATCCCTTGTCGAATTAAATATTTTTTTGGGGGACTAGCATCCTCGTTTAGCTTTACGTGGACGTTCACGATACGTGAACGGTAGTCTGCAAAAAAATTGTCTGTAAAACTACACTGTTGATGTATTTTTTTTTTTCAATTGACCCACCGACCTACAAAAATGGTAGGACTATGACCTTAACTAATTTAATTTGGACTAATTTGGAATAATTTGTTGAATTAGAAGCATGACGGTTGATCACATTTCAGCCTACTTTGCTTTTGGCCAGAAAATGATTGGGTTTGACAGATTTTCGAAGACATTACAATAATCATGCTACAATACTTGTGTATACCTCTTCATTGTCCTCTACTTGTCTTGATCCAATAAGGTGATGTTTTCCCACCGATTGATTGCCAATTTTGGCAAATTTGCAGGATAAATTGTATTTAAGGTGACCAGGTAAACTTCCTGACTTGGAAACTACCCCACATTTTCTCGACTTCAAAATCTCCTCGGATCTGCATCGATCTCAGATGTCACCGCTCTGAGGTAAGGGGGTGCAAGTTGCCCCTTCCCCCCCCCCCCATGGCGACGCCTCTGAGACCAACCCTTCTGGTAAGTCTTAAAGCTAAATATGTGAAGGAAGTCACAGACTCGCACTCATTCAAACAGAAGGCAGGAACACAGGATCACACTCTTCCCGACAGCGTTTGTCTTTCTATGTGGAAGCGTACTTACCCTGGAGATCGTTGACGCAGGCTCTGATATCCTCTCGGTAGGTGGGGAAGGGTGGTTCACAACGGCAGCGGCAGGACGACTCTTCTAGGGCGGCCGCCGACAGGCCGCCCCACTCGTAACAGAAGGACGCGTCACATCCACCTGGGGTCGAACAATGCCAACAGTCAGATGCATAGTGGCATGTGGTCAAAGTTAGGTATTGGGTGTGCTAAAATTTTATCAGAAGAGCTGACAGGCATTGCTACGTTATGTCACTTACTTTGCTCTAAAATGTATGTATACAAACAATTTTACTAACCTGCACCCCGCTGGGGTCTCCAGCCGAACGCGCCCCGCTGACGGAGGGGGTAAATTTTATCCCCCCCCCCCGTATCTCCCGAGCCAAGGATTGCAGCGGGACGCGCAAGGCGGCAAACCAAAGCTCTCGATAAAACAATTATAAAGCCCACTTAAAGTTTTCTTAACAAGGTCAAATATCAGGTTAAAGTCAGGTCATAGGTCAAAACCACTTGTTTTCGATTTATTGGCTGCAGAGACCAGACTGTCATATGCATCGAGTCCAAACTCAGCCAAAATATTTCCAAGTATTAGAGAAAGGTATTGACAGAGTATGAGTCTCATGCTAAGCACAGGTCAAGGGCAAGGTCAGGTCACAAAAGGTCACTATGTGCAAAAGTTACGTAAAGCCGTATATGTTTAATGTACTATTTAAGGCCAAGAGCTCGATGGTAATGGTCATTTTACCATCTGACCCCATTTTGTGTAAAGTTCAGACCAAGGTCAGGTCAAAAAAGGTCAAATTTTGACATTCATAATTATTAATAAAAAGCAGACGTTTATGAACCAGCTTTGTCCAAGGAATCCATTGGTGTCTTTTGTTTTTACGTATGAGGTATATAAAAGCAAAAAACTCAATTTAAAAATGATGTTATCATATTTTACCCATATTTGAGTCATTTAAAGGTCGAAAACGAAGATTTTGATTCCAAATTTGGTATAGCAATTGCTATATGTAGTTCTATTACACATGTTCCGTTTTTATGGAAAACCTCAAAACTTTGGATTTTGTGTCTATTTTCCCCCAAAAGTCTAATTTCTGTGTTTTGGGGGTCAAAAAACAAAAATTTCAACAATTCGACACAGTCATTTTGCAGGGAATGCCATGCCCTTTCTTTTGATGGTTTTTATTTGCAATTTACTTCATAACTCGATGTTTATGAGGGAGCAAACATTTGTCGACTTTTGGACCGAAAATGGCGTGACACGACGTCACTAAAACGTGATTTTCGCAAAAACTTCTTGCCCGATTTTTTTCCTCAAAATTTATAGGATGACGTTAAGTTGATGCCAGATAAGGTACCAAAAGTTTCACGTCGATATGAATCACACCGTTTTGAAGCTATTGCGAAAATCTGGGGGGGGGGGCAAACTGACCCCCCCCCCTCCCCCCCAGCAGGGCGCGGGTTAAAACAACAACGAAATTTAATCAACGTTTTGTATAAGTATATTACTTAGTTTCTTCGATCCTCATCATAAAAAAGTAAATTCAGATTATATTTAAAAAGTAAATTCAGCCTTATATACCTTTGATGAAAGAGCAAGAACTAGCTTTCACATCTTTGACAGTAATAAAAGGCAGATACTAATATCGGACAGCAATTAAAACGGTATTTGCACGCGGCCCGCCTGAAAACAAACGGAACCAACCCAACACCTCATTTACACACTATAAAGGAAATCTGGCAAATACTCCCGCGTCGCGCAGCCAGATTCGGTCACCCACCGCTGCCATCATTTTTCTTTCGGCCACCTGTTCTGTTCGTGTCGCGGCGTCCACCGGACGCCATATGCGCGGGACGGCGCGGCTACACCGAAAAAGATCAGTGCCGCCACCACAACGGCGCAGCGCGTGGATAACCGACTGTGACCAACGGCGACGGCGCGGCGGCGACCGTAGCAGCTGCGACCGGCGGCGGCGGCGGCGGCGGCGGGCACTTTAGGTAGTCTTGAGCTCACCTGAACGGTGTTGGAAAGTGAAGAGGTCTCCGTGGTAGTGCCGAGAGACGATCAGCGGCTCACCGGGCGGCGCCGGTGAGGCACCGGAAGCCAGGTCGAGGGCTAGTGCCAGGAGAAACCGCGGCAACAGCATGGCGCCGCCCACGCGTCCGGCCTCAGGTCATGACAGGTCAGCTGAAATGGAAACCCAGATAGCATGCGTGAGAATCTGGAGGTCGCAGTCCAGACCGACCGATACATTAGCGCCGCTGTTGTTGGCTGGCGGCTCTTCGCTCTGGAATGCACTGTGATCGCAGTTGAAGTATGTCTTACTTTGCGTATGTGGAGTGGACTTGTTAGGCAATATGTTATGAAGGAATACTCTTTGAATGCCTCCTGGTGGATGTTTTTGAACGACAATATCTCGAAATCCCGAAAGAAAATATTGAAAATCACATCTGATTATGACCGAGGTTTTAATATTCTCAAACGTTATTTTGAGCATTTCTAGTAAGATAAGATAGGATAACCATATGCCCATGATATGTACTGAAAGTTGTAAAAGAAAGACCCAACTATCTTTGTTTGACAACTTGCAATACATAAGCAATATAACATTCCAATATAATTATTAAATTGCAATATCATTATTCTATCTTATTTTAACACGCGCAGTAGAGGAGGGGGAGGGCGAAATCCGCCCTCCCTCTCCCTCCGGTTTTTCGAGCATAGCGAAAAAGGCAGCACGCAGGGCCGTCGTTTTTTCATCACCTGCCTATAATTGCATTTCACACATTGCGTAAAAGTCCTGACCTTGGGATACTTCAGGTCAGGTCACCAGAGCAGGCCAAATTACAAACATGCAAAATGACCACTTTGTAAGTTTGCGGTTGTGCCATGGACAGAGTTTTTGGCAGATCTGTTTTCAAGCTTTTAGGATTTCAAGATGACTCGGGTGTTTAAAACTTGTATATCCCACATTTTTTATATCGGGGACTTGTGGTCAGGTCAATTTCATGACCTTTCTGTTATAAGTCAAACGGCTAAAATCTAAATCCTTCATATTCAATAGAAACTGGAAGTCTCATCGACTGATATGCAGCTTGAACACCTGACTAGACGTCAAATTTTGGGATTGACCTAAACAGGTCCAAATTGATATGCTTCGAACCTCCTTGAAGATAAAAACACAATATTGTCAAAAT
The DNA here is from genome assembly GCA_031763405.1 of Balanus nubilus. NCBI lineage: Eukaryota > Metazoa > Arthropoda > Thecostraca > Balanomorpha > Balanidae > Balanus > Balanus nubilus. Next base: position 5,848 of record JARFNZ010063190.1, read on the forward strand.
AATCGTCCTACCTTGATTAGGTAAAACGTTATTCACGAGTAAAGTTTGTTGAAAAGAGTTTTAACATTTTATTACCTCTGAAGCCTAAACTACTGACCTGAGGTCAAATCTGACGACACAGTTGCAAAAGAGCGTTTTCAATGTTTTTCTCCTGCCGTTTTCAGATTCCTCCTACCTATCATAGTATTTGAGATATTGCGAAGTTTCTGAAGCAAAATCCTAATATGGCAAATTTGACCTCATTGGACCTTATATGAAAATAATGAAACCAGTATGACCTGGGTCGGCGATTAATGAGCGAGCGCGCCAATAGTAAAGATAAAACGCGGTATGACTCGATAGTGAACCCGTAAATCAAGGGCGTATTCTGGGTGTAGCATGCTTCTTGATGTAATTACTTGAAAATGCTGGATTACTATTTATAGCATTGCAGGCGAGATTTACACCGACAATTGAACATAATCGGCCCAGCCGTTCCGAGATATAGAAAATGGGTGTGCATGTGCGCACGTGCAAATGCACTTGACCTAATTGGGTCACCACGAGACCTTGACCTTGGGTCAAAAATTGAACATAAAAATTTATTTGAAATGATCACCACGTCAAATTTAACCTCATCTCAACGGTTTAGGGTCCAGGGGTCATGAACGTGAAATAATTGTTTTTTTTTGTTAAAACGTTTTTGTTAAATTTTGGGAGGTGGGCTCACGTGACCTGGATTGGTGAACTGACCTGAGATGACCTGGGGTCAACAACTTTACAAAATGCACGCAGTTGATGTCCAAATAGGTGTGCCAATTATTGGGGGGAGAGGGGGGGGGGGGGGGGGGGGGATCAATCCGCCAGCAGTGCGCGGGTCAAAAAATTTGAAAAATAAATAAACTAATAAACGACTGACATGCCCACATAATTGCTAAGGCTTTGAGGGATTCAACAGCAGCTCTTGCAAGGAAAGCACTAATATCCCGAAAATAACCCTCCAAATTCTTTCTTAATTAACGAGGATCCACAGAATCTAAATGTAGGGATGTACCAAAGACGACCCACATTTAGAACATGTGTCCTTATATGGGGATCACTCCGCCCACCCCGATCCATTTTTAGTTCGATCTATTTTTTGATCGCCTCCTCGCAATTGCCAAAGTTGCCAAAGTTGCCAAATGATTTAACCGGCGGCCTCGGCCAGCTGCCGGAGATCTGTCAGCTACCCTCGGCCAGCAGTGCGGCGGCCAGACAGGTATGTACGTAACGTAGCAACCACAACAGATGGCGGCGACACCATTCACAGCGGCCGTAACGGTGGCTAGTCGGGAGACTACAACGGGCAGTGGTATGGTATCGTATAACACCACTGGAGACTGCAGTGTGTGGTGATGGTATAACACCACTGGAGACTGCAGCGGGTGGGGATGGTATAGCACATTTGGAGACTGCAGCGGATGGTGGTGGTATAACACGACTTAAGACTGCAGTGGGCGTTGGTGATATAACATTACTGGAAACTACAGCGGGTGATGTTAGTATAACACCGCTGGAGACTGCAGCGGGTAGTGGTGGTATAACACAACTGGAGACTGCAGCGGGTAGTGGTGGTATAACACAACTGGACACTGCAGTGGGTGGTGGTGGTATAACACAACTGGAGACTGCAGTGGGGGGTGGTGGTGGTATAATACCACTGGAGAGTGCAGTGGGCGGTGATAGTATAACGCTACTTGTACGGAGACTGCGCGCGACTAATTTTTGGACAATATCTCAGAGATTGAAGTGCAAGGTAGCGCACGTAGGACAGACTTGGCATTGAATGCGTGTACATTCGTTTTGGAAGTGCCACAGCGACATGGTATAACTATCCATCAGCCTTCATTGCGCTTGTAATGACTGTAATTCTGCCATGTTTACATGGCTGTGCATTTGGTCAACTTATGTCTAAATAAACAACACACATATTCACGCTCTGTCGAGGACGTGACAAGCGGATGCCAAAATGTTTGATGATAAATCGCAGTTGCTCAATCTGTATTCATACGAAGAGGTAACTTCACTTGTAGCTATGCGAGTCTAAAATGTTTGATTTCGTTACAGAACCTATCTCCAAATTCTGTATACATTTGATAATTTTAAATACAGCTGTTCTGGGCGAATGTGTTCATTCCCGAAACGGTTAGCTGTTGTATTTCTTACTAAAACTGGGTTTACATGTCAGCAGCCTTTCGCTTCACTGCACAGTGGTACGGGCCGGCTGGGCCCGCTGACGACGTGCTGCGGGTCAAGGTGGTGGCCGGGTCCCGTTATAGCCTGGCTAATGTATGGGGAGCTCCAGGGAAGGATACGGCTGCACTGCTGGCCGGCTGGGCAGACGTGCCGCTGCATCTGACGGAGCCAGTCAGCCGTGACGCCAGGCTGGAGAGAGGCAGTGGCCCCGCCGACACGGGGGGCAACGACCCGTGACCGGCCGATGGCGGCACCCCGGGACCTGTGACCGGCTGACGGCGGCACCCCGGGACCCGTGACCGGCCGACGGCGGCACCCCGGGACCTGTGACCGGCTCACGGCGGCACCCGTGACTGGCCTACGGCGGCACCCCGGGACCCGTGACCGGCTGACGGCGGCACCCCGGGACCCGTGACCGGCCGACGGCGGCACCCCAGGACCTGTGACCGGCTCACGGCGGCACCCCGGGACCTGTGACCGGCTCACGGCGGCACCCGTGACTGGCCTACGGCGGCACCCCGGGACCCGGTACACCACTTACCGAGATCTCGGCATACCGGGCCACGGGACATGACAGAATACGTACCGTGCGTTCGGTATCTGGAAAATATTATGCCTTGTATATTCTGCAATCGAAAATTATCGGGGATTATCGTCCCTTCGCACGTTCGGAATCTCTTCTGTCATTAAAGATTCTCGGAAAATCATTGATCTGCAGAGCGCTCGGTATCGTGGATATTATCCATCAGCTGCTCTGCTGAAAAACACGTATCTAACTCAAGTACAGCCTGAAATCTGTGTCACGAGAAACCGTCAGTCTACGAAAAAAGCATTATCAAGTGCATTCCAAATCCTAAATTTTCATAAATTTAGCTGTGGATGACCGGCGGTGACCACACCGGTGGTGCCAGATGGCGCCTTACGTCATAGGAAAGGAGAATATATCCTAGCGACCCTGCTTTTTCCCTGCTCAGTAGATTCTCCCTCCAGATGGAGGATTATCGGGGATAATTAACATTCTTCAGCTGCCAAACGTGATGATGCAAACTTTCCATGGCCCCGGATTATTATCCAATATTTTCCAGATAAAGGACGCATGGCAACACTCGGCATACTCGAATCAGCGCATACCAGTAACCAGACCTACCAGAAGCTTGGCATACCGGGGCCTGGACATGCCAGTGAAGCGCCAAAGCAAACTTGCGTATGAGTTTACATTTACATCGTCCCGTGAAGACAATACGTCGCTATGACAATTTCTCCTTCACCTTCGTTACTAACTTGATGTGAAAAGGAAACACTTTCCATTTCATTCGTTGTGAGATCATGCGATTTTTTTTATCTTAACCAGCCAATGCTCAGGGACAAAAAGCGCCTCCCCTTCCTGTCGAATATTTCCGATAGCTCAAGAAACATGAAGAAAAGATCATACAACCCAATAATGCTAATTTTCGCATTACATTACACCGTTTGACCTCCATGGTACCGGTTAAGTTTCGTCGCTAATTACCTAAAATTTAACTGAAATAATTTATTTTTATCAAGCTATCTTTTTATGTGGGTTCTGGTGACATTCGAACAGTAGACTCTTTTGTAAAAGCCCTCCCCCCAAACAAAAAATAGAAGAAGAAGAAATAAAATAATTCGTCATAATTTCCAGTGAAAGTGTCCTGGTACACACATTGTCAATATTACGCAATGGCCAATTTATGTACTGCTACGTTTACAATTTTCATGTTCATGTTACAGCTTTACTAACAACAGAATTTGGTAAACTTTTCGTAAAATACATCACAAATGTCAGACTATAAAGTATATATACATAAGCATAGCTGCCAGTTCCCAAACCCTTACATTCCCTTTAAAAATATATGGTCTTATTTTCACTAGGACTTATCAGTGATAATTTACGAACTCTTCAAGACCGAGCAAAGCGGAATATAACTTGGGCACCTTTCTAGTCGGCTGGATGATGAGCATCTCGGCGCGTGTATCGGTGTGCTGTTTACGGCTTTTGGCAGAAATAACAGACGCACCTCAGTGCCGTGGCATAAATCACCTTTAACGACTTGGTGTGACGAAACAACCACTCAAAGACAATGACATTTGCGCTCTCGACTCGCCTGCCAGGAAGTATTTACATGTTTCGACGCGTGTGACAAAGTCCATTTGTTTTGGTACGGCGTAGTTCACGTGTCGCTTATTCATCAACTTGCTTCGAGAATGTTGTGTGCACCGGTACAGCCGAAACATAATTTCCTCGTTAGAGTGCCCTCCCGCTGTCCAGAGAATTGGAATGCGCTGTGCATGTGGATTGTCTGAACACTGAATGTCGAGTTCCTTGTGCCATTGGTCCAGCAACATATGTCTGTCCAGAGCGCCAGCAAGCCGCATGTCTATCGGGATGTCCAAGTGTCATGGCGCCCGAGCGTTGGGTGTCGTTGGTTCGGTAGTCGGCTGATCGGGATATATCGTCAGCGTTCAGTATCTGGAAAATGTTGGATAATAATCCGGGATCATGGACAATTTTCCAGAATTACGTTCGGTGTCTGGAAAATGGGAAAATTATCCCCGATAATTCTACACACGAGGGAGAACCTCCGGAGCAGGGTCGCTTGCATGTTTTCCCTTCCTGTGACGTCAGCTGGCTGATCGAGCGTTCACGGCCGCTCACGGTTTAAACTTTCATGTCTGCGAATTTAGCTGTCAAAATGATCTTGAAACTGTTTTAATTGTCGACTGAAACCAATGTAACGCTCTTATGGATCAGAGAAGTGATTAGCCGATGGATAATATCCCAGATACCGAAAGCTCTGTGGATCGATAATTTTCCAACGGATAGTTCTTCCCGACATAAGAGATTTCGAACGCGCAAAGGTATGATCATCCTCGATACCTCTCTGTTGGAGAATATCCAAGGAAGGACATTTTCCAGATACGGAACACACGCATCGTTTCCGATTGCATCGTTTCGTCTCCGATCGGTGTGACCCGTCCCGGGCGGCGTGGAGCCGCCTTGTGACGTCATGGAGCACGGGACGCGACCGGACGCCGAGTGCTGAATATATCGCCGCCGCGGTCGGTTGTTGACCTCTGGCGCTCACCCGACAGAGCCGAGAATCGACACACGAGCTGCTTGTCTCTGGCTGGAGAGCGCACAAGTCCACACAAGCTCATTTGTGGAATTGGCCTCGATACCATACGATATTGGTATCCGGCTTCGCAGCATACCGTCTTTTCTCAGAACGGAAAAATATGAATAGCTAACAGATGACTGACAATGGGTGTTAATTAGCTAGGTTCCTTGCTTGATCAATGACAAGTTTTTTTTTAGATAACGGTCAAAGTGACAATTTACCATTGACCTGCGTTTAATGTCAAGTAACGCAGTAACGCATATTAACGTAACGTTATCAAGTATTAACGTTATCAAGTAACGCATACTCCCGCCCAAAGCTGGGAAAATTCCTTCTATTTACCGGGGTGTTGTGTGGAGGACCGAGTGTCGGTAGGCACGAGGTCCGTAGCGAAAAACCGCGGTAAATATAAAAAAATCTAGGCTCCGTATTCACGTCAATATTCTTTGTAATAATTTTCATACGAAGGACATACTTCTTAGGATTTTTTATTTACGTCAATTTTGTAGAGAGCAAAAAATATATCACGCAAACATTTTGCTCGTAGACATTTTGCGATTTTTGTCGGGCACTTCGTTAGAATTTGCGTAAGAATTTTCGTAAGTGTGATTCACGTCACAGTATTGTAAATTTTTCCCAAGAACTGCGATCCAACGCTAGAAATCATGAATGCGACCGTCGAAAAATAGAGATTGACATACTGTTAAGCTGTCCTTGCTATCTCTCTATATATCAAACCCGGCACCGCCTGGACTATTTCGTTATACACGACCGCCTAGGGGGGGGGGGGGTCGGATCCGACCCCCTGCCTGATATCTCAAGAACTAATGGTCGTATCGAGACCCGCGATGCGGCGTTCGAAAGCTCTCTACGAGATGCTTCAAAGTGTGCTGAACATTTTCAAGTTGAGGTCAAATGTAAGGTCAAGGTCAGGTCAAGGGTCAAAATCGAGCGTTTTCGCTTTACGGGATATAAGGACCGAAATATTTACAGCTCCGGGCCCAAACTCAGTCTAAGTGCTCTCAAATGTATAATGAAGGTACCACATGAGCATAGAGACCATACTAAGCACAGGTCAAGGTCAAGGTCAGGTCACAAAAGGTCACAAAAGGTCACTTTCAGCAAAACTCATACTTGATGCATGCGACACATGTTTGATGGGTAATTGTATACGTAGAACTCGATGATGGCGATAATAATACCATCTGAGCTCATTGAAGTCAATAAAGTGTGAAGGTTAGGCCCAAATCTTCAATTTTTGGATCAAATTTTGAAATTCATGTTTTTTAAACAAAAGTGCATAATTATGGTTCAGTTTTGTCCACGGAATCCGATGGCGTCATTTGTTCCGTACGATGTTAAGAAATGCCTCAAAATGCGATCATAAAAATGACGCCATCATTTCGTACACATATTAAAGCCATTTTAAGTCATTTGGGGGTCAAAAATTAAGATATCTATTTTAAATTTGGCATGGAAGTTCTCTAACATATATTCGTTTTTTCGATAATGTTGCAAATTTTGAACTTTGTTGACATTTCACTAAAAAGTTTGCTTTTTGGGGGGGGGGGCAAAAAAAGCAAAAACGAAATCCGAGATTGCCATTTTGTAGAACTTGCCATTTTACGTGTTTTGTTTTTTTATTTGCAATTTGCTTCAAAATTCGTTTTTTGGCGAATTTTTTCAACATTTAGCTTTTTTCGGCACAAAACGTCATGTAGTGACGTCACTAAAATTGGCATATCTCAAGTCGTTCTCAACGAAACTGCATCATTTTCCTTCAGAATACGTAGAATTGATGTACGCGAAGTTATATTAAGTTTCACGTCGATATCTGTAAGGCTTCGGAAGTTATTCAGGAAAAACCGAGGGGGGGGGGTCGGATCTGACCCCCCAGGCGGTCGTGAGTTAAATATCGAATGATGACCAAAGTCCTACGATACCAGCGACTTCACTGCGGACGTTGCCGAACTGCTCCATTCCACTTATGTGATACACGCGACGCTTCACCCAGCTGACGCAGGGCGGAACCGTGGGAGTTTCACTTCCGGTCGCGGTGACGACAGGGGCCCAGCACTTCCGTCCGAAACCCAGCTACACGAATACGGTCCAATTTGCAGCACCGCACATCTCCTGAGAAGGGTGGGCGCGGTCGACGACTACGCCTCAGGCGGACATCAGTGGTTGTTGTTCGTCATCAATGTTCAGAGAAGGCTGGCACAACTTCCAGAAAGGCGCAAAAGCTTCCACATGCCTCACATGCTCCTTTGGCGGTTTTCCAAATGATCTTATACCACAATGCAGTGAAGCACAGTAACCAGGCGCGACAGACAGTGCGGCGGTACGATACAGCATGTTAGGCACGGCACGGCTTGGAG
>JARFNZ010063301.1:2593-22609 GCA_031763405.1 Balanus nubilus
ACGGGGTGAAACGGCTCACCAATATAGTGGGCATGGGTCTGAAAAGGCCCAGTGGGGCTCGGGTTTATACACCTCACTTGCCTTCAAATGGCCAATTAGACAATGTTTCGTAACGACTCAACTGTTAGTTGCACTGATCACGATCCTGTTCATGTTCGGATTATGTGACCCAAAATCCAACTCCCTGATTATGGTCCAATTCAGTTGACCATCAACCTATTTAGATGAGCAGAACAGAGGAGACATCCGCTGTCTTTGTCTCCTGACGAGACGCCTTAGGCTGCCCGAGGCGCTGACAGGCTCGGTGATTAACTAGAAGAACAATGTTTGATAAGGAGCCAGGGGACACTTCACGTTTATATTTTTCAATTTTACATTTCAATTTTTCAATTTTCAATTTTTCAATATTTTTTTCCATTGTGCGCGCTTCAGTTTTGGGGTGCTTATTGTTCATGATACGTTTCTGGTTATTGTGAGCATTGCTTAATCCAAGGCATTTTTCATTTTTAGAGTTTATAATGCCATGAAAACATTTTTTGGGGGATGATGGTGAATGGTAAGAAATGAGGGTCATAAAATATGACAATGTCTTTTTAGGTGTTGAACATGTAATAACTGCAACCGCGCGTCATAACGCTACATTGAGAGGATTTTATGGCACAATTTACGACACGACTTATATACTCATCCACAGTAGATTTTTAAATCTGTTTGTTCTTGAAGCACGTGACTGATACATTACTTCACTTAACTTCTTTGTAAATGTTTTGTTATGTTTTTATATCAATAGTATGTCACTTTGCATAAACTGATTAAAAAATGAGGACTGCATCAATTGATCAGAACTGCAACCTCTACAACCCGCTGGGTGAAGGTTGAAGCTCTGGCGGCCCTCAATTGAGACAAACTGTACAGTTCCCGCAGTCAAATGAATTAAATAACAGTTGTTCCATAGCTGCAGAAACAAACCGTGATCATGCAAGGCTGACATGATTACTTTACGTTGCTAAGTTGCTGAGCTACTAAGTTGCTTACATTACTACGGCAATGCCTAATAAACAAAACTCTGCAGCATCCACGGGAATGCCACAACTGCGCACGCGACGCAGAAGCCTATCAACTATCCGAGAGCAATGCAATAATACAATCTCGTTGGAACGTAGCCTATCACGAATAACTCTGGTCTCCCGAATAGTCTAGTCGAAATAGAATAGATCCAACGAGTAGTCTCTCCAGAGAGGAGACAAGATGGCACACAAGAGGTGACAAGATGCCACACAGCAGGAATAACCTCGCCGCTGGACGCCCTTCTTTCCCCAACCCAGGTCCGGCTGCACTTTGCCCCAAACAGCTGCAACTTCGATCGTCGACACACTGCTGAAGGAGACGGTCGAAGGCGGATCGGTAACTTCTCCGGGCACGGAATATCCGAGCACTCCCGGAAAAAAAACACCATCTTACACGCGACTTCATTCAGATGTGTGGTGGCTTCTTCAGAGCAACGTCGCCTCAGTGTGAGATGCTGTCTGCGTTCGCCGCCTGGGATGCAGAAGCTCACGCCAGATGTGGTCAGCGGCCAGCGGTATTGCTGCAGCGCTGATATGAAGCGGGTATTCCAAACCTCTCCTGACACTGAACTGGGTTGATGGTGCTTCGGGTAACGTGTTTAACGAATTACTACAAATGGTTGTATTAAACAAACTCTGTGGCGAGAAACTCACAGAAGCCCTATCGAAAGCAAAACTAAGAAGATTCGTAAGTATATTCCTTTTCTAGGAAAAAATGCATTACCTGCATGACATTTCCGTTTTAATTTAATTTTTATCTCAGTACAGAGAAGTGACCATCAGGTGTCGTTCCCCACGCTCACAGGATCAGCAGTGCTGGAGGGGAGGGGGGGGGGGGAGGGGTGGCTGAGGTGCTGTTTTTGTCTTGTGTCACGGCTGGCCGACTGGTCTGCAGACCACCGGTCCCCTGGGAACGTCCGATCTACCCGCTACCACCGGTCACCGGCTGCCTCACTGCAGACGTGGTCGACAGATGGAGAACAACACGGTCCCTTGCGTCACCACACCGACACGTCCTCAGCCACCCCGGGCCGCGGCCCGCAGCCCGCCCCGCAGTGGGACCGCTCACCTCCGTAGCTCCATCAATAGAAGACATGCTGATCGGTACATTTCTTACGCTGATAGGCATCAGCAGTATTTCTGTAATGTGTATCACAATCCACTTCATCAGAGTTTTCTGCTCTGTTGCCGTGACCCAGTTTCTTTCTCATTTTCTTCCAGCTTCCTCAAAGCAGCAGATAGGCTCCCTTTTGGCTACCTTTTTCCGACCACAATCGCTGTTCAATACTCCTCCATGCAAACATCTCTCCTCTCCCCTCCTCCCATCACTCCGCCCGGCAATCGTCGGCGCCGAGTCGGCCAAGACGCAAAATGGTATTTTAAGACCGCGCCCTGCATAATTTAACGCTCTCTGGGAGCAGAGCGTCCTTTGACGGTCGAGTCGTTACAAAATCATAGCGTCTAGCTGGCGCGGCCGCTCCGGTTGGCGCGGCGCGGGGCTCGACCAGAGGTGGCGGCCGCGTCCGTCCGCAGTGCCTCTCACTGCCGGGGTCGGGCGACAGTGGGCCGTCGGTCCAATTTGTCGCTTTAGTGCCCGTCGGCGAATTATTTATAGGGTGTCTGTGGGGCGCGGCGGGCAGAAGAGCGCCCTCTGCTATCATCAGAGGCCAAGTACGGGGGCGTGGCGCGGCGTGGAGGGGTTGGATGGGGGAGGGGGGGGGGGGGACAGATGGAGTCTGCGCGGCTGGGGAGAAAGGGAACAGGAAGTGTCAAATTTCCGTGCGTTGGAACGGCCTGCGTAAATCGCAACTTGTTGATAGATGGCGGCCAGTATGAAATGATCCTAGTGGTCATCAGATGACAGTGGGTATGAAATGAGGTATGCGTAGATAAACAGCATACTGGCTACAACATGATAAACAGATAAACAGCATACTGGCTAAGATAAACAGATAAACAGCGTAGATAAACAGCATACTGGCTACAACATGATAGAGCGGATGCGAACGGTGTAAGTCGTAAGCGCGGAAAGACCTCAATGTTTAAAGCAAGCATGAACAATAGTCATTTCTGTCGTCAATGATCATTTTTGTCCTTTTGAGAAAGCGGAGCTCCTGTGCTCTACATCACTTGAAAGGCTATGAAGCGGAGGCAGTCGCCAGACTCCCATAATTTATGCAATTATGCATTTACATTGTACGGATAACTATGCAAAGGCTTGTTCGGCTTTTGTGGGTAAGCTTGGGCAAACTGCAAACGACGGACGGTTTTGAATGCTGCAAAGCACCTCTTGATTTCTTTATTAAAGATCTAAAGGCGCCTTTATTGAGCCAGGTATTTAAAATCGCCTAAGAATCCAACAATAACGTATATTCTGCTCATCTGGTCGGAATGAAGAATACGACAGGACAGCATTTGTTAACCCGCGCCTTGCCAGGGGGAGGGCGTTTAGACGCCACCTCAGGTTTTTGTTTGCACGCGTGTTTAGGCATCAATTACGCACATTGTGTGCAATTTTGGACGCCAGGTCATCTTAGGTCAGGTTACCAGGTCAGGTCACGTGACTCAAAACACGTGTGAAGTCGTGCCACGACCACAGTTTTTGAATGATCGATTCAACCTTTTAGGATTACATAAGTATACTGCTACCTATAATTTGTATATCTCAGATTTTTTTTTATATTGGTGACCTATGGTCAGGTCAGTTCGTGAACTCCCCATTATAAGTCAATGGGGAAAAATTCAAATCCCTCCTTTTCAGAGGAAACCGATCAAATCAGTCCCATTCTTTCAACATCATGTCTCCTTAGGCAAGTCTTGACGACCCAGGTGCAAATTTTGATACGTTATTCATATAAAGGTCATCTGAGGTCACCCGAGGTCACCAACACTTTTTTACTTGTAACTTTTTATAGAGGTGAGATAGAAGCGCGAAAGTGACATCGATGTATTTGTCTTGTCAAGACGCATCGCCTCGTATGCAACATGACCCAAAGTGACCTACTTGGGTCACCAAGTGACCTTGACCTGAGGTCAAATGTTGAACTTGAATTGTTAATATCATCATGTATATGTGTCGATGTGCCTTGACGAGAGAAACACAATGGTGTCAAAATAAATGTTCTACCTCTAATACCCAAAAAGTTATTCGCGAATGATCGTTTTCCGAAAAACAACCATTATGACCTTTGATGACCTCTGGCGCCTAAACTATTGACCTGAGGTCAAATCTGATGACGAGTTGACGAAATCTGAAATATGAAAGAGCATTACAAGAGCTTTCTACTTTTTTCTTCCTAGCTAGCATAGTTCCCGAAATAATGAGGAAATCCCCCAAAAGGCTATGAAATATATTTGTATGAAATGTATGAAATATATTTCATACATTTTGATCTTCGGTGACCTCTGGTGACCTCAATATTGACCTGAGCGAAAAATGATAGAGGTAGTTTCAAAATGATTTTTGAAGAACTTATGAACACCGTTTGCCGCTTTGCTCTATGTTTCTTAGAAGTCGAGTTAGATGAGGGAGGCGTCGAAACGCCTCCCCCCCCCCCCTCCCCCCGGCACGAGGCGGGAGGCGCCGAGCACCGGCACGGCGCGGGTTAATGTAACCACAGAAATTGAGACTTCCAGATCTTTCATGTTGCTATGTTTTATATAATGGAAAGCTAAATATGTATTCATCTAATGCACTTGATAATTCAGCTCCGTGACACATCGAATTAATGTAAAATATAACGATACTGTCCATTGCCTTCCGGAAACATTGCACAACGATGTAAAGAAGTTTTCCAGTACGTTTGAAATCTGATTCTAGGTACATGCGGCATTGTTTGTTTACTTTGGGAATACAACTGTATACATTTGTAAACACCACCGCATTTCATACACAATAAGGATAAATGGGAGAACGCCAGTCTAGGAAGTAGCTGTTTCAATGCAAAAGCTGCGGGCAACAATTGCTCGCCAGCAATTTGAGCATGCATGGTAATGGAGACCTATCTATTGATTGCCGCAGCATGATAATGAATCTAACTATAATGCAAATGGGCATAATTTGTAACCAGGTCACCTCACTTTTATTCTTCGGACGAATGGTGCATTCTCGAGAGGGCATGAGCACCACCTGTTGTGTCTTTAGCATTATAAATAGTAAACATGGCATTGCCTGATGACCGTAGTGCTGTCAGCTCCAGTCGTACGGTGTCGGCGGACCTTTCAGGTCGGTGGACCCTTGGGTCGTACAGAGTCGGAGGACCATTCAGGTCGGTGGACCCTTGGGTCGTACAGAGTCGGAGGACCATTCAGGTCGGTGGACCTTTGGGTCGTACAGAGTCGGCGGACCATTCAGGTCGGCGGACTCTTCGGTCGTACAGAGTCGGAGGACCATTCAGGTTTGTGGACTCTTGGGTCGTACAGAGTCAGAGGACCATTCAGGTCGGTGGACCCTTGGGTCGTACGGTGTCGGTGGACCATTCAGGTCGGTGGGTCTGCCAGTCAGCCGATACCACCCGGACGGAAACTGGGTGGCTATAGCAGACCTCAGGTCGTGATACATTGCTGTACGCAGGCGGGCTCAGATTGGTTCAAGAACCGTCTCTTTCTGATAACGACTCTAAGTGCACCATAATTACGAAGACTCGACCAAAACCTGGCGAAAATCCTAATCCCCTCAGCCGGTGAGCGCTCCAACTTGGCCCACTTCGCATTTAAAGCAGGCTTCCACAAGTTTGTAGAGCTAAATCCAATGGATTTATGGAGCGTTATTTTAAAAGTGGAAGGAACACATCTCGAAGTCGGCATTAACCATTTCCGTGAACTTCAAGAGGCTACCTGCAGCATAATCACAGTGGCAAGCGACGCGTACTCTGAGACCCCAGCGCACGACTAAATAATCAGAAGGTTGATTTCACAAAAGCACATCGAAACTGCTATGTAATGAAATTGCCTGCTGGTTGCCTCCGAACGTCGACTTCCAGCGAGTCTCGGAATAAAAATGCCGGCCGGTCGTGACCTGTTTTTGTCTGCTGACGCGTCATCGCGAAATTGAACGCCGAAAAATAACTCGTCGCCACCATGTCTCTCAAATGCCGATGCCAAAGGTCCGGGTTTCCGTCAGAAATATCAGATATCAAAAGTCTGGAAAATTGTTCTTAGTGACAGCGGGAAGCCATCATTGATCATTTGCTAGATGTCTGGCAAAAGGTCGTTCTTGAAAAACTCGGAGAAATGCACGGTTGGTTGAAGATGAATCGGTTGTACTTATACGTTGAATGCAGATGGTTGAATTGCCACAAAGTTACTTTAATCATTACTTTCTCGTGTGCCGAATAAATGTTTGTACACCACCATCGGCGGAGTCATGCAACATGAATAATCAAAACAATTCCTACGGTGTAATAACAATAAAATGAATGAGGTTAATATCACATTACGCCTATTCTGCCATAGACCTCATATTCATGCAATCGTATTAGGTGCGAAATCCGGTCATTTTTTCGTCCAACCCAATTTATGAATTGATCAACGAGTTGTCTTGATTAGCCAATATGCATCGGAATGTTTCGCCGCTATATAACTATCAACGTTGAAAATATGTAGTTTGATATAACTTCGTTCAATCCTCCATCCGCTTGTAAATATGACTTTTAAAGCCCCGTAAACCTTGCTGCAATCCTTTGGTAGTGAAATAGGGTCGAAGTCTTGAGCTCTTGGTTCAATTTCGCTGGAGAGCAAACATGTCGCCGGTAATGCTGTTTTCGCCCCTTCTATAGGCACCGGGCCATTATTATCGGTCTGACGTGTGAATCAGTTTAGGGAGGTCGTAATTTATAGTCACTCGCTGCTGACTAGCCTCAGTATTTTATACCAAACAAAAGATGCAATATAAGACATATCGGCGTAATCTATTGCTAGGGATTATTTCTAGAACTAATTTAAATGGTCAATGAAATCGTATCTTCGAAGTTACTCAAGAGGACATTTTAACCTAACTTTATTGAGAATCAAATATTTTGGCGCCACAACGCGCGCCGAAATATTTGATTCACAATAAATATAGGTTATAATGTCCTCTTGAGCAACTCCGATGTCCTCTTGAGCAACTCCCAAAAATACGATGTCATTGATTAAAGAAAGCAACCTGAGGAAAAGTAATCGGTAATGACATTTAAGTCGTAGTTTATGTCATTTATGACAGCATTACCGCCTAACCAGTCCACTCAGTTTCTGTATTCGAATAAGTTGATATTGTTTATTGGCAACAACTGAGCCGTCATTCGGTTTCCTAATCATGGCTTGTTAATCTTGCTCATACGCATTTCGTGACATGCCCTCCAACTAGTCATTATCACACGCGAATGTATGCGCCACGGGGTGCTCGGTTTATGCAGAACATCTGTTCGCCAGTCATAGAACCGATCAACGCTATCTATCACAGCACGTCGGGCCGCCATAATCAATACGACACAATGACGGTCAGGTCTCTCCGAATATGTCATTCATTGTCGCCCCTATTTCCCCGCGTGCATGGCGTCGTAGTCGTATTGGCTTGTGTACACAGATAACAGATACCCAGACGGCGATCGTCCTGGCGCCGAGTATAAACGGTTCATAAGTCAATAGCAATGTCCGTCATACGATGCAGCCAACATTATAGACCGTCGTCAATCATTCCATGTGCCTCACTAATTGCAAGCTAGATGAGCCTATACATCCCACGTACATTGCACATGTGCCGTCGTTAAAATGCTACCATCAGATATTGAGTGTTCTACAGAAATAAGTGAGTTTGTATATAATTGTTCCATAAATTATACGCGAAGTTTATTGCATGCATTTTACGATTTTATCAGCTCTGAAATACCCTCATCACAGTACTCTATCACATTTTTTTTTAGAACTGGTCAACAATAAAGCTCGAGGTGCATTCAAAAAGTAAATGCATTTTTGCCCTCAAAACTTTATTTGCGAATACAGGTGACTGAAACTTCGCTCACTTTTCCACACGGTCCCCGTCCTTCTCAACACACCGTTCGCAACTCCGCGACAAACTCTGGTAGCACTCTGCGGACTCTTCTTTGGGGGGGTATGTTGAGCCCACTGATAGAAGGCGCCTTCCCGGATGCATAGCGACGCCCCCGAAGGCTGTCATTCAGTTTCCCGAACAGCCAGAAATCCGATTGTGAGTGAGTACACAGGATGTGGGATCGTTTCGATGTTCTTAGCCAGCAGAAAGTCGGCGACAACGCGCGCTTTATGGGGCTGCACGTTGTCTTGATGCAACAAGAAGCCGCCGTTGGCCAGCCTGGAACGTTTCTGCGGGAGCGTTTTGAGCAGCTGCTTCCGCAACAGGCCATCAGCACGTCAGTGATGACGTGGTGGACACTGCCCTCGGAGATGCCCAGTATCTCAGTTATCTCAGTGACAGTGGGACGTCTATCGCCCATAAACAGATTCTCCACCATGGCGGTGTTCTTGGCCGTTGACGACGAACAAGGCCTTCCAGGACGTGGCTTGTCCCGCGTGTCTTCGCTTCCCTCCTTTCCTCCTGCACTCACTGGTGAACTCGTTTGTAACCCAGCGCAGAGCTGCCACACACTACTACAAGTTCGTTGAGGATCTCTATTGGGCGCTTCCCTTGTTCAAACATGAACTTGATCAAGGCGCGTGCTCCAAATGAAAAAAAATAATCACTGCGTCCACCGTTTCAGGCAGTGTCAAAAAATGTTATCGCGCAACTGTCTGTCATTTCTTAACGAGATGCCCGAGAAGCTTGATTTTTCTCTCAGTTATCTGGAATGCATGCGGGTGCATCACAATAGCAAAATCATCAATAACTTTTGCATATCAGAGTTATAAGAAGTTAAATGCAGTTACTTATTGAATGCACCTCGTATTTCGACCATTTTTTCGGTCAGGTCAAAATTGAGGTCACCAGGGGTCACCGAAGGTCAAAATTTGTAAAATATTGACTTTTTTGAAATATCTGCCATTATCTCGGTAACTATAATAGTTAGGAATAAAACAAAAAAAGCAGTAGAAAGCTCTTGTAACGTTTTTTTGTCAGCGTGTCATCAGATTTGACCTCAGGTCAATAGTTTAGGCTGAGGTCATCAAATGTCAAAATGGCTGTTTTCTGAGAAAACGTCGTTCGGGAATAACTTTTTATGTATTCAAGTTAAAACATTTATTTTGACACCATTGTGTTTCTCTCATCAAGGCGCATCGAAACATATACATGATGACCTTAAAAGGTCAAGTTCAAAATATGACCACAGGTCAAGGTCACCTGGTGACCCAAGTAGGTCACGGTGGGTCATGTTGCATATCAGTCGATGCGTCTTGGCGAGGCAAACACATTGGCGCCGCTTTCGCGCTTCTATCTTATGTGTATCAAAAGTGATTTGTAAAAAAGTGTTGGTGACCTCGGATAACCTCAGATGACTTTTCTATGGGCCACGTATACAACTTTGCACCTGGGTCATCAAGAATGGCCTAAGGAGACATAATGCTGAAAGAATGGAACTTATCTGATGGGTTTCCACTGAAAACCAGTTATTTTAATTTTTCCCATTGACTTATAATGTGGAGGTCACGAAATTGACCTGACCTTAGGTCACCGATATAAAACAATCCGAGATATACACATTTTAGGTAACGGTACCCTTATGTAATCCTAAAAGTTGCAAAGTGATCATTCAAAATCTGTGGTTGTGGCACGACTTGAAACTTGTTTGATGTTAGGTCACGTTACCTGACCTGGTGACCTTACCTTCAATGACCTGACGTCAAAATGTTTAGAAATTGTGCGTTATTGATGCCCAAACACATGTGCAAAAAAACGGCTGCGCTGCGCAGCGCCGTTTTTTCGCTATCGTCGAAAAACCTTAGGGGGTCTAACCCCCCCCCCCCCACCGGCACGGCGCTGGTTAATAAACAAAACGAAATATATGTCAGAGAAGTACTGTTTAGCTATCAGCATGCCAAATTGCAAAGCAATATCTCTATTTTTGTCCTCCAGATGGCTCCAATAAGTATTCCATTGGATGACGTCATTTTACTTGCGTTTAAAAAAAATAAGTCGTACGCAAAAACAAAATACACCATTATAATCCTGAGACAAAACTCTATATGAGAGTTATAGTGAGAGTTACTGGGTATTGAGTATTACTTGAGTATTGAGAGTTACACTCCAGCAGTACCAACATTATCCCCATTTACTTATGATGAAAAGGCCACCCAAATGACCTGACCTCAGGTCACCGACATACAAATTCTTGAGATAGACAAGTTGTAGGTTCTGATACCCGTATGAATCGCTGAAAGTGTTAAATCAAACGGTCAATCACTGTGGCTGTGACATACCTGCGAACAATTTTTGGAGGTGGGGTCACATGACCTGGACTGGTGACCTGACCTGAAATGACCTGAAATGACCTGGTGTCAACATTTGCACACAATGCGCGCAATTGATGTTCACACGGGTGTACCAATTTTGGCAGCGCTACGCGCCTTCGTTTTTTTCCACTATCGACGAAAAACCCGGGGGAGGGGCTGAAATTATCCCCCCCCCCTCCCTGGTAGTGCGAGGGTTAATCGTTTTTTCATTCGTACAAGTTGACGACTTCGTTTACCTGTTTTACAGGTGGTGGATTTGCTCAACGACCTGTACACATGTTTTGATTCGATAATCGGGAACTACGACGTTTACAAAGTGGAAACCATTGGAGATGCTTACGTCGTCGTATCGGGTAAGATGGTAAATTCATTTTTCTTGTCATGACAATACTTAAGTATGTTTCGAAGGATACAATAAGATTTGTAACGGAAACCTGTGCCAGGTTGCCTTTAAACTTCGCTACATTACTCACTGCACTGAAGTGAAAATCACAACTATGCGTCTAACGTTTAGCTTAAATTTCCACTAAATCTAGCTGACAAGAAGTAACCTCGCTTTGTCTGACGTGACCGTAACGTGCCCTGACGTACACTGACATAACGTGCCCTGATCTGATGTGTCCTGACCTGAAGTGTCCTGCCCTGACCTGACGTACACTGACATAACGTGCCCTGATCTGATGTGTCCTGACGTACCCTGCCCTGACCTGACGTGCCCTGACCTGACCTGCCCTGACCTGACCTGCCCTGACCTGACCTGCCCTGACCTGACCTGCCCTGACCTGACGTGCCCTGACCTGACGGGTCCTGACCTGATGTGCCCTGACCTGACCTGACGGGTCCTGACCTGACCGATCTGCCTCCAGGTCTGCCGGTCCGTAACGGCGACAAGCACGCTCCAGAGATCGCTTCCATGGCTCTCCACCTCCTGCGCAGGATCAGGAGCTTCGAGATCCTCCACCGGCCGGGCGAACTGCTCAAAGTCCGCATGGGCATACACACCGGTGCGTTATATCCAAGGGCCACATTATTAAATTAATTTTTAAACCTTCAAAAGTAAAATGTAATATTAGTGGCCTCGTGGATGAGTGTGGATGATTACATGATATGAGTATGCAGTTTTTACGAATAAACTGCTAATTTAATTGTACACAGGTGTTTAAAAGATGTAAAAGATGATTTACTAAACCGCTAGAAGTAAATAATGTATCACATTTTGAACATGTCTGTTGTGCCTCCACAGTATTTATTTATAAATGACGACGACAGAACAGCAGCATGTTCCCCCTCTTCAACGTCCCCCCCCCTCGCCGTGCAGGCCCGGTGGTGGCCGGTGTGGTGGGCCTCAAGATGCCCCGCTACTGTCTGTTCGGAGACACCGTCAACACCTGTTCAAGGATGGAGAGTACCTCCGAGGCGCTGCAAATCCACGTCTCAGCCTCTCACGCGGCCATGCTGCAGAAACTCGGAGGGTTCATCCTGCAGTACCGCGGCGAGATCGCCGTTAAGGTATGGACGATGGCGGAAATCAGGGGTGTAGTTCCGTATTCAATTAGAGGGGCCCTTCCAGCATGGGCTTGAACCGTTCCGGCTCCAACTTTGGCGAGAAAATTGGTGAAATCCTCAGACCAGGCGAGGAAGTGGGTCAAATCTGAGAAACCTTGGCACAGTTAAGAATTATGATTTAGCAGTTGAAATATCAATTAAGAATTGACATAAGTTAAGAAACAGTTTTAACGTCATATTGATAGCATGATACTATGTTTACCTAAAAAAACATATATCCAGTAAGGACTGAGGAATATGCCTCTATCTACTGTATCTACTGATATTCTTGGTACACATAATATTTAGGCCACATCTCAGAGGAAACATAATTTTATTTAAAAATATATGTTTTATCTTTAGCTTTATCCAAACCTTTTAGTGCTTTGCACTTGGATAAACGAACAGAAGCAAGTTCAAGACACGGAACAAACTGTTGTTACATACAGCAATAGAGCCAGACACGTTTCACGATTTGAGACGTTTAATGACATGTTTTCTGCTACCCATTCAATTCACCTCTCCTTTGTTGCCAGGGCAAAGGTCAGATGCAGACCTATTGGCTGACTAATCAGGAGGAGGGATCGGCGGGGTCACGAGTGCGACCTCGGTTGACCTCAGTACCCTCCGGCGATGGAGGTGACCTTCGACAGCCGCCGGCCGCCGCCCCTGGTGAGCTGACCTCAGGTCACTGACTCGTCATATAAGTTGAATGGCCCCGGTCACCGACTGGGCTCAGGCTACCTTGGCGATTGCTGAATCAGGACTCGGTGAGGTAACTTGGCTAACTTCTTAACTTAAACCAACTTTGCTAACTTCGTAACTACCTACGTAATAACTACAAAACTGCTTATGTACGCATGTAACCAACTACCTAACTACGTACGTAACTAACTACGCACGTAACTAACTACGCAATTACGTTTCAACGTAATTTCTGCTCCAGGGCTCCAAAGTCCTTGGAGCGGAGCACGGGTTACATCGGAAGGCAGACATTGTGTTTATATGCGAATTGATGGCACTTCAAGGCGCTCTTGCATGCTAATCTATCTTGGAAATGACCCATTTCGAGTAATAACTTATTCTGTCACGATTCAGGGTATGCCATTCAGTATTCAAGCGTCGAATACTGTCGGTTGCGCGGTTTGCTTCGCATGGCGTTTGAAGTCAGACAGAAACTCACGCTAAACACCGTCAACCTCATACCATTGTCTGTCTACAGAGAAGCTGACGTCGGGAGGGCTGGTCCGGCTGCCTCCGAACCCGTCCCTGGCGCCCCCCTCGCCCACGTGCAAACTGGAGCCGTCACGGCCGGCGCAGTGCGCCACATGCCGTAACGATCGTGACGCCGACGGTACATGGCGCGAGACCATCAACGGCGACGCCCTGTTCAGAGAGCGCAGCTGGAGCTTCAACCTGTTCGATAATGCGCATCAGGTGAGTGGTTTGGAAGGCGTTTGAATTCGGTGCTTCAGTAGCTCTCAGAATGATAAAATCAGTTAGCAAGCGTCAAGTTTTAATGTGGTTATAAACTTTAGCACGCGGCAAATGTATCTTACATAGCAGATTGAAGTATTCTGCAAACTTAAAGCAAACATAAAAATGTTCAACAATCAGCAAGCAAACAACGTCGTTCCGAGTGATCTCCACGCAATCCTTGGCACGATGCATCCCGCCGGTTTCGTTCTCATCGAGCCAAGGGCTTCGCCGTCATCTCCCACATCCTCAGGTGTATAAGACCAGCGCCAACAAGCAGAGTCTGATCGCCAAGCTGACGAAGAAGCCTCGCGGCCGCAGCTGTGGCGTCTCCGAGGTGCGAGGTTCGGACAGCTGCTCACTGAGGGCGCTGCTGTCGCCGTCAGAAGAGTCCGCCTGGCTGGGGGCCGTTGACAACAGCCGCAGGATCAGCGACGATGACGTCATCGAGGCTAGTAGTGACGTCAATGGGATAGTACATTAACAGGGGTTGAAATAATGTAATGGCAGTAATGCTCGTGCTTAAAAAGTGCCGGTGCTCTTTAGGTGATTAGTCGAGATTCTGAACTTCATAAATGTTTAGAAAGACTGTCACTGCTTAGCATATGCATCATGTAAAGCCACTTCGGTGTACGTGAATGTCGTTTGACTGCAATTTTATACTACTTTTAACAAAGAAGTTAAAAGTTTCAACCATACTCTATCTGTTAATCTCCAATGTGTGTTTTACGTGCCCATCCCTCCTTTTTGCTGCACTCTTTTAATTATCTGCCCTTTTTCCTCTTCGATCAAAGTGACCTCGAAGGTAATTCTGACATATAATTACTGGTTTACCCTATTCTCGCGTGCCCTGCCCTGCCCCTGCCCCTGCCCCTGCCCCTGCCTCTGACGTGACCTGACCCGGCAGATGCACGAGCAACAGTCGTCGCTCTCCCTGCAGCCAGCTCCCCGTCCGGCGGTGACTGCGCGACCTCCACCGCAGCTGCGAGAGTCCGTTCTGACCGTGTCTGAGAAGGCAGGAGCCGCCTGCAGTTCAGGACCGTCGGTCTCTCTCATCAGGGCTGACGCCGGCTGAGGAGGGATTACAGACGGACTCCGAGAGGGGCGCCGCACTCGGAGATGGGTGTTGGACTCCGAGAGGGGTGCCAGACTTTGAGAGGGGTGTCGGACTCTGAGAAGGGTGTTAGACTCTGAGAGGGGTGCGGGACTCTAGGAGGTGTCTGAAAAGGACTCTAAGAGGTCTGTGTGACGATCTTTGAGACGCGTCTCAGATGAACCTTGCTAAGTGTCCGAGCTGGAGTATTACTAAGTGTGATATAAATCCCTATGATATATCTGAATTAGACTATGAAACGACTCTATAGTATATTAGTTAGGTCATGAAGAGCTTCTACGGCGGGTGGAAAAAACTGCAAGGAACATTTCGGAGAGCTCTAGCAGTGATTACTGTTGTCCTACGTCCGGGACGATCTACACGACAGTTTTTGAAGTGATATCAGAAAGCCCTCCTGAGTTCATAGTGCTGTTTTTCTGCCGTATATTTCGACATCATGTTGACATCATGTCACCCAACTGTGTTTTTCTCTCTTCATCGTGACTCGCAGTGGCTGAATCAGCGGTGGATGATGTGTATTATATTTAGCTGAAAGTTGTGACGGTGCAGTGATCTCTCGTGCCCTTGAACTATGTGGATGAGTGAAAGGGCGATATTGCGACGGGTATGGTTGTGATATGGAGGTTGTTGTGCATTGTGTGGTCATATCTACAATTCTTCCCTCATTTTTGATGTGTGTTACGCTACCGTCCTCGTCACATGTAAAGTTTGCAGCCGAGGCGTTTTAATGGTACCACCACGTGAGTAACATCAAACGAACTTCATGTCCTACTAATTAATATTTGTAAACTGCTGAGAGCACTTCGGCTGCAAAGTTTTCATAAATGAGGTATAGTACGAATTAGCCACCCGTGAATCAGCAGTCTCTCCCCTGCCGTGAAAATGTACTGTATGACATTGTTGGTGCTTGAGCAAGTCCTTTACGTGAAGCAATCTTCTTTTATGGACATGGATCGACGAAAAAAGTGATCTTGTTTAAACGGGATTTGGCAGAACGATTGCGAGGTCATTAGTAATGCCAAACAGGTGTGATTGATGCTGAAAATTGTTGACAAAGTGCAAACTATGAAAGCTGTGTTGTTGACTGAGCTAGTTGTTTGAATTATGTGGACAGTACGTACCGGTGACTGGTGAACAAGTTACTGGTTGATGTCTGGCGGCTGGTGACTGCCTGTGGCCAAGATAGCGTTTTAATTTCTCCCTTGTGTCGACTGCCATCTGCATCTGCTGTGCGCATCGTCATCAGCGAAGAATAGTATCCGTTTGGATAGTTTTATGCTTGAGTGATATTGCAGGCACGAGTGCATGCAACGATTTAGTACATGGCCGTTCTTTGTCAGGATATGATGAGGTTCGATTTAATGGTTCTGTGTAGGATTATTGACCTGAGGCTCAACAGTGCACTATCACTTCCGGATGTATCTTCACACCAGTTACATTAATACTTCCAACTCTTCTGCAACACTGAACCCTATTCCTTGCGGGCGGCCAGAATTACGTTAGCTTGCGAGGGTCAGATCAAGGTCAGGTCAAAGGTCAAAATCGGGTGTTTTCAGGTTACGGTCCCGGGAGACCGCAACATCAGTAGTGCCGGGTCCAAACTGCTCCAAAGTCCTGTCAAATGTCAGGTGAAGGTACTGTATGAGTGAACTTCTTATACTAAGTCATAGTCAAGGTAAAGGAATGTCACAAAAGGTCACAAAAGGTCACTATATAACAAAGTGATATGAGAGGCGTGCAACACATGTTTTATGGGTTATTTTAGACGTGGAGTATGATGGTGACGGTTATTTTACGATTTGAACTTTAGGTCAGGTCAAGGTCAGGCCACAAAAGGTCAAATTGCCAAATTAATAAATGTAGACAAAAAGGCATTTTATTGGATCAGTTTTGTCTCAGCAAGCCAGTGGTGTTACTTATTTTTCTAAATTTTGTCTCGAAAGACCAGAAAATGCGACTAAAAAAATGGCGTCATGCACTTTCGCACGTTTGGAGCCGTCACTCCATCAAAAATAAAGAAATCGCTTTGAAATGTGTTTTTTTGGCATTCAAAATGGTTGGTTGCTTAACATAGATTCCGTTGATTTATATCTCCCAATTTTTTTTTATTTTTTGAGCCATTAAAACATTTTAGTTTCAAATTTTAGGGGTGAACAATTTTTTTTTTTTAAATCTGAGATAGCCATTTGGTAGAACTTGTCATTCCACGTATTTTCTTAGTTTGTATTTGCATTTTGCTTCAAAACTGTACTTTGGGCAATTTTTTAAATATTTATCACTTTTCGACGGAAAGTCGCGTGTAGTGACGTCACTAAAGCGGGTATAACTAAACAAATTTTCAAGACAATCGGTTCTTTTTCTACAGCCGATGTATAATTGACTTATGAGAAGCTACTGAAAGTATCAAGTTGTTAGCACTGTTGTTTTTTTAGTTATTTTGAAGATTCGTCAGGTGGGGCACTTTTTGCCCCACCCCAGTCAATGGCGGGTTTAACATCTGGTTTTAACATATCAAAGCCTGAATTTCCAAAGGTGAAAAATCATAGGCGTATTCAGGGAAAGAAGACTGAAGAATTTTCGGACATTTTTCGGATTTTCTAGGAATTTTTTATCCGCAATTTTCTGTTTGTTGGGTGCGGGATGATATTATATCTTGCTTAACTTGCTTCTATATCTTCTATAGTGCTTCTTCTAATATTGCTTATATATGCTTCTATATCTAACTTGCTTTTAGGTATCTATATTCTCATGAAATCCACGATGTTTCAAATATGTCTGACGAACACTGTGTGCTGGGCACGACCGTGAACATTTTTGGAGGGAAGGTCACTTAACGTGACCTGGTGACCTGACCTGACATGACCTGGGACATTTTTTTTTATAGACAATTTGCAAAATTCATTTTTGGACAGTTGTGCCAAATTTGGCGGTGCTACGTGCCGCCGTTTTTTTCACCGGAGGCTAAAAACCCGAAGGGGGGGGTCATTTTGACCCTCCACCCCCACCGAATGTTAGCCCGCGTTCCGCCGGGGGGTAAATTTTACCCCTACCCCTCCCGGATTTTCAGAATAGCTTCAAAACGATGACAGATATCCGCATAAAACTTTCGGTGCCTTATCTGGCATCAATTTGACGTCTTCCTAAACGATTTAGAAAAGTCCGCTGAGAACTTTTTGATTAAAAAAATGGCGTTTGAGTGACGTCATGTCAGGCCATTTTCGGTCCAAAATAGATAAATGTTTGATTGCTCATAAAACATCGAGTTTTGGAGCAAAATGTAACAAAAAGCTGTGCAAAGAAAGGAAATGACATTCTTTTCAAAGCGTTTATCTCGGATTTTTGACATTTATGGTTTTTGACCCCAAAAAATAAAAAAATCGTATTTTTGGGGGAAAATTAACAAAAAAAATCAATAACTTTGAACTTGTAAAGAAAAACGGAATATTTGTAATAGAACTACCTTTGGGCAATTAATATACCAAATTTTGAATCAATACCAATTTTGATTTTTGACCCCCAAATGGCTCTAATATGTATACAATTAGAGATGACGTCATTTTTAAATTGCCTTTTTTATTTTCTAGACCATTTATGTAAACAAAATGACGCCAATGGATTCCTTGGAAAAAAGCTAGTTCATAATAATGTGTTTTTTAATACAAATTATGAATTTCAAAATTTGACCTTTTTTGACTTGACCTTGGACTGACCCTCACTTAAAACGGGGTTAAATGGTATAATGGTCGTTACCATCTATTTCTACATCTGAAACAACCCATAAAACATGTATCGTAAGACTTTTATGTAACTTTTGCTCATAGTGACCTTTTGTGACCTGACCTTGACCTTGACCTGTACATAGTGTTGGGATCATACTCTAGCAGTGCCTTCCTCTAATCCTTGGAAGCATGTTGACTTAGTTTGAGCTCGCTGCTATAGATAGTCTGGTCTCTGCATCCAATGAATCGAAAACAGGTGATTTTGACCTTTGACCTGACCTTGACCTGACCTTTGACCTTGTTAAGAACGTTATAAGTGCTTTTAGGGTTGTTTTATTAAGAGCTTTCGTTTGCCGCCTCGCGCGTCCCCCTGCGGCGTTTGGGTCGGGAGATGCGAGGGGGAAATTTACCCTCCCCCCCAGCAGGGCGCGTTCGGCTGGAGACCCCAGCTGGGCGCGGGTTAATGGAAGATGTTTATCATATTCTTTTGGGGATATGTAAGCTGTGATTGATCCTGAATGATAAGTATATTGTTTCTTTCGATGCTATAACCAGTATTGCTAATTAATCGAATTCAATGTGATTTGTTTGAATGGTGTATTGAAGTAAATACCACCGTAAAATGTGAACTGTGGAATGTGAAATGTGGATTGAAGCAGTGTGAATGAAGACACAGGAATGTCAGTACATATGACAATGTCAGTCCACGGCACGAGCGGGTGCGATGCTCATTCAAGTAATGTATGCTGGAGAGGGTATCGAGCGAACCTGGGGTGCCCGACCACCCAGGCAACCCCGGTGGCGACGCCACCAGATATTGTCTAACGTTTTCCATACAACGAACGAAAGGTAAGTTTTTCCTTACGAAAACAAATGCGAGACGAAAACATAGTGCAGGCCAAAAATGTGAAAATGAACAGATTTTCCAAATGGGAAAATGCGTAGGCAAAATAATAAAAGACGAAAATTAAAGCATAAGACAAATACATGGGTTAAAAATGCGTAGACAAAGACCTGCAAACGAAAAAATATCCGACAAAAAAATGGCCAGGAACAGACCAGACTCGCTCCGGCGCCACCGAACACGCTTTTACCAGCCCTGTGCCTTTGCCAATGTCCCCGACAAGTTATTCCCCACCATAATGACAAGACTATAAAACAACACCTGCGAAGGCAATGACAACAACGAAATGTTTTGATTGCTGGTTGTCTCACGTGCGTCGTATTGCACTACTTCCTCCTTCGTTTGTTTGCCTTCACCATAGTGATAACTGCTTTCATCAATATCCTTACCGAAATAAGCCGAAACAATTTAAGCAAAAAATATACTATCGGAGACCTGTATGTTAATTTTATCACATTCAAACGTGATAACAATGGACAAGTTTCACGTTGTGAGTTTTTTGGCTTAAAATAAATAATAAGAAATTTCATCAAGCCAACTTCGAAGATTTTGCCGAAAGACGCGTAGTACCATCAAAAATAATTAAGTTAAGTTTGTATACATATCCTGATTAAAAAATGAGTTTGATGCCGTGACGACACGGATGGGTATTGGGTTCAGTTATTGGGCTCAGTACAGCAGGCACTGCAGCTTCGATTTACGAATAGCAAACACAACAATAATGTTTACTTTGATTTCGAAATTTCAATAACAGCGGAATTTAATATTGTTAAATGTTATTTCCCATTC
>JARFNZ010063523.1:0-13572 GCA_031763405.1 Balanus nubilus
CGCCAACCATGGGACGCGCGTTGCCCTAATAGCTCCCGGCGTCATCATCCGTCGGCCCTAGACGGTGGGAACGACGAAGAAATTCGATTCCCGATTGTATTGCCCGAGGCCATCTCGGTGCTCCGATGGGAACAGCGACAGAGTTGATACGGATTAAAAAAGTGGGGCTGATATTACTCAAGGATGGCTTAATTTGTGATTTCGAGCACAACACGGCTCTTTAATATTGTTTTTTTCGCTGTTTCGGCATTGTTTGAAAATTCTAGAAAAAAAATGTCGGGATCCCGGGATTACAAAAGACCCGACCCCGGGGTTCGGGATTGGTAAAAATGGCGGGATCCCGGAATTTACATCTCTAGTGCGGATCATAATCAGTCAATTCTTTTGAGAGTTGGAAATGAGTCAAAAATAATTTCCTAACATATCCTGTTTGGTGATGTTGCTGCACGTTTGAGTCTTACCATCAGTGACACAAAATTCGTTACGTTGATTATAACCGGATAAAAACCGGTTAAAATTAACGTAACGAATTTTGTGTCACTGATGGCAAGACTCAAACGTGCAGCAACATCATCAAACAGGATATATTAGGAAATTATTTTTGACTCATCTTAAACTCTAAAAAGAATTGCCGGATTATGATCCGCACAATTTCGGCATGATGGCCACCACCATAAATATTGCATCGAATTGGAAATTTGCTTACGTTATTGGTCAAGTGTTCTGTTACGCAGTTTGTTTATTTCGCTAAAATATAGCCACCATAAATTTTGCATAAATTTATTTTTTTTAAAATGAATTGTTAATTAAATTAAAACAGAGTTTATCAAAATAAATTGAATCACAAAATAAAGAAAATCCTGGCGACAGGTTCTGCTGTGCGTTTTGTTAACATTTATTATGCGCTGCCAAGCAGAATATTACAGTTCGCCGCGGAGGATGAACCAAAGCCGGGCTGAATCCGACGACAAGGTAAAGGGCATTGCGTACTTAACATAGCCATAGCATGTGCGAATCGTGTTGATTCATGTTTTTCGAAAGATAAAAGAGGACTGTGTTTCACTAAAAAATAATTCAGAATAGAACCTTGAACAAAAAACACGATGGTAACGTTCTTTTGTTGGTACACTACAAAATCCTAATTAAATTTCTCTTTCAAATGTCATGTAGTGACGGTGCGATTCCAGTCATTCCAGAGTCTGTTAAGTTAGGAAAAGTACCTACGGTTTTACTGAAACTAGTACGAAAAATCAATCTTTTAATGCAGATTGCAGGCGATTGAGGGCGAAGTTTTGGAAACGGACTGGAGTGGTTGAACAGGGGAAACTGGCTCCATCACACATCAAATTTTGTATTTCAGGTGACAATGTTGATTTAAGCTATGCAGGGTGTTTAAATAGAAACGTTAAAAAAACTATCGGCTCCAAATGCATGGGAAAAGGTTTAACTACCAGTTCAGCGTATATTGTCAATTTCATAACATTCTAACATCTTCATTTTAACTCCTTTCTCACGCCCTCACCTCATTAGATTTATTCAGGCGTCGTTTGAATATGGCACCATGTTCATACCGAGACGCTTGAGCTCCGCGGTTGACGTGTCGGGTTGCCAGGAGAGCTTCTACCGAGTCCTGATCACCTTAGCATTCCACCGTAGTATTCCGGTTATGAGGTAGCTCCTGAAGGAAAAAAATGGACTAATGACAGTCAATTCTCCGCCTTACGTGACCTTTAAATGTCTCCCGTATAACCTCATCCCGACCAGAAGCATCGCCTCAAGAAACCCCGTTCGAGGGACATGTCATTAGCCGGCGGACGTCACGGTCAGCTGGCCGCCAAAAACTCCGAACCCATCGTGCCTTGACCGTCGTTGTTAGGATATAGCCCTTACAGAATTCGTTAGAGACAAGGCAGCAGATCTAACAAAGCGAAAGGAGTTCATCAACTCCTTTGCCAGCGGTCTTGACAGCGAAAGTTCTCGAGGCAACGCGAGATGTTGACCGCGGAGCTCAGGCGTCTCGGTGTGAACATTCGAACACCGCCTGAATAAATCTAATGAGGTAAGGGAATGAGAAAGGAGACAAAATGAAAATATTATAATGTTATGCAATCGATAATATACTAAGAACTGGTAATAAAAATGTTTTACTATGTATTTAGGCGAACAATTTTTAACGTTTCTAAGTAAACACCCTGTATGTTAAGTGGTTATTCATTGTCTGACTGTTCCCTGTTCTGATAACTTCACACTTGCCTGTGTTGTAACATGTTTCCCATGTTTTTACCACACTCCAGCTTGGAGGTCTTCCTGAAGAATGTAGATATCTGAACTTGATTTAATGCCATGGTATATTGTTTTTGTGTCATCAGCAAATATAAAGATAGGGCTCATTTTTACAGCCAGGTCACTTATATAAATAAGGACCAGTGTAGGACAAATGACTGAGCCCTGGAGAACTATGCATGCTACTTTTCCCTGAGGTGAAGTTAAGTGTAACTACTTATAACTACACACTGCCTTTTGCTTGTGAGCAAACTTCAAGCCATCTGAGTACATCACCCCTTATTGCACCAATGCAATGGCTTGAAACTTGTGACACAGTCTGGCATGGGGGCATAATATCAAAGGTTTTTGCAAAATCTGACAAGTGACAATGCAATATATATAGAATGTTATCATCCATGTTTGCATTGCATTCTTCAGTCATAATCAGCAGATTTGTGAGGCAGGACCCTCCATTAGCGAAGCCATGTTGTTAGTCATTAAGGATGCCCATACCAGTAATGTGTTCTATGACTTGATTCTTCACTAAAGTCTCCATTACCCTGCTACAGATATAAATAAAGCTTATTGGGTAGTAGCTTCTTACATCATCATGGGTCCTTACTTGTGGATAGCTGTCACTTTTGCTTCTTTTCATAGGTACCAAAGTAAATACAAGTAGGCATGAAGTTAGGACTTTTGCCCTATTGTCTTAATTTTATGAAAAGCATGAAGTCTGGAATTTGACTTGCTTCACCTAACTTCAGACTTGCTCTAATGTTTGACTTGCCATACTGTTCACCATATTTACAACACTGATACACAAAACTCACCAATAGCATGATAAGTCTGACATTAGAGCAAGTCCGAAGGTAAGACTTTACCCTAAGAAGTGTCTGGAATACAGCAGTCAAATCAATCTGCTATTACATTACAATGCAAACAAATGCTATTGACACTTCTTGCCAGCACAAATAATTCACAGTGGTTCTTAGAAGTAAAAAAAGACAGCACAGGCTTCAAATATTTGAAAATTATAATACCTTTCAATACTCACATGGATCCTGAGTCAATATCACACTTCTATAACTGCATTACACAATTCCTCTAAAACATAGGCCTGTTCCAGTACCTTCAACCAGAATAGGTTTTAACCCAGTCAGTTGAGGTTTAATCTAGCGGAGCACAGGAACACACTGTAGATATTTCCAATGTAAACGGCATTGGCATTGTGCCACTTATGCGCCACAGTGCACCAGAACTGTCAAAAAAATCAGGGTAAATTTCCTAAATTTAAAATGTAAACAGCATTGGCAGTGTGCCACTGATGCGTGACAGTGCTCCAGAACTGTCAACAAATAAGGCTAAATTTCCTCCACCAACCTCAAACGCTCACAGAGCGGTTGAGGTTTAGCCAATCCGGATGAGGTTGGTGGAGGCTCAACCAATTTTAGTTGAGGCACAGGAATGACCGGTGGAGAAAAAAGAGCCTTACCAAGATATAAAATTTGTAAAGTTAAACAGACCACAAGGCACAAACAGCAACAAACACAAGAAGGAAACAAAAAAATATCGAAACGTTAAAGGGAGGCTAATAATGTGGAATTTGTTCATTTGCGGTGTGATGCAATCAAAATAAAGCAATCGAGTGTTTACATCAACTACACCTTCAGCCTACTTTTTGCTCAGTGATTCGGACTTGGATCACTGAGCATGGCTTGGGCCTTACCAGAGTATATATATCACAAAAAAACGAGAGTATGGCTTGGGCCTTACATCTTACATCAAACATTTTGCGTCATAAAAGAACGCATCTGAGCCATGTTCGAGAAAGATGACTAAAATGACACTATTCTGCTGCAGAATTTGGAATATTACTGAGCGGAAGATATAATTAAATAACTTCTTTGTAACCCTTGTTTCCTCCTCGTTGTCCTAAATACATAATTATCTTTTAAAACTTTTGAAAATATGAACTTTCTTTTGGAAATATTGTCCTGTATTATGATGCGTAATTTGAGAATTTCGAGTTTTGGGTAACTTTGATTCAAATCAATCTGAAAAAATATAAGAAAATAACGATGAGCCTCTTATGTGATGTTTCCAAAAGGATTAATTTTGCAAAATATAAATGATATTACAAAAATAAAAGAATACTTTTTAGATAGATTGTCCTCTACAGCAATTTATCTTCTTTATTTTATTGGCAACGTCGCATGTCCTTTCTGTGGGCGCCGCAACCATGGTGGGTGATCGTGAAGCTGTTTCTATATTTTTCATGTAATTTTATCGATGTATGATCGCTCATTATGTTGTGTTTCTTATAAGAATTCGTGTTGGATGATTGATGTTATTGAATGAGCGGATTTTTTGTTTTCTCCTTTCCGTGTGCATGTTCCGTTCTCTCCTTGCATGTTTTGCATTCTCCGCCAGGTTGTGATGTTAACCTGGGGTCTGGGACCAAATATAAAGGATAGAGGATATGTTGGCAGTTTTGTAGAACACTTCAATGTGCTGTGATGTGTATTATCTGTCTTGTGACATTTCTGACCTAAACTTGCTGTCAATAGCACCAACTGGTGGCATTTTAATTGTTTACAAAGTTTAAGTTTAACTTGGAAAAAGGTCAAAACCTGTAGCTCCCCTCCTGGTCTTATTGTGCTTGCTAAAGGATAGCATAAAATGATAGTTTGTGCTGGAATCCCAGGACTTATGCATTACCATCTTGTGTCATGATTTGTAGGTAAATTTTAATCCAACTGATATAACTGATAGAATCCAACTGGTATAATTTCTAATCCAACTGATACTTAATGTTTTCCCACTCTTCATCTAGGGCCCTCTTGAAAGCTGTAATGGATTCAACATTTACAATTCTTGATGGTAGGCTATTCCAGTCATTGGTGACTTTTTGGAAGGAGCAATGGCGTCTGATGTCTTTTTTCACATGAATTTTCTTAAGCTTGTATTGGTGTCCTCTTGTTCAGCCTCTCATGTGCTCAACATTTAAAAACTGGATGCCAGTCACTTGACCAGTCATGATTTTGAATAAAGTAATCATATCACCTCTTCTTCATCTATATGAAAGGCTTAGCAAACCCAGCTTTTCGAGTCTTCGTATGGCAGTTGTCTCAAAGATGGTACCAGTCTTGTGGCTCTCCTTTGGACTGTTCAACTTTCTTCTGATATAACTTGTATTTTGGTCCCCAAATAATATTACAGTATTTTATGATGGGCCCTATCATTACGTTACATAGGAGACTTACATTTACGTCTACTGCCTGGTTGTTTCATGTGTAAGTGTTGCTTGGAAGCATGCCTTCAATCAATGTTAACTTAAATTTCCTTAATTTAATACCTAGCTGATATAGATAATAATTTTGATTAGAGTTCATGTTTTGTGTAGCAACTTATTTACAACTTGCTGTTTGTTTTTTATTTATAAATACATAGAAAACAGCCTGGGATCCTAATGGATTAACATTTTCATTTTTACAGTTTTCTGATCAAGATCTAAATCAATAAAAAAAAATATATGAATTAGTAAGCATGGAGCCGTGAGTTGTAATGCTCAAAGAGTGTCAAATGCCTTGTCCTTTGCCACAATTTGCATTCAAAGTAAAAAATACCTGTGGGCAAGGAACACGTGACTGGCTTACACTGCTCAAACTAGCCTACCTGGCAGCACCCAGCTGCTCACAGCGAACAAAGGCATCTTAAACTTTTTGCTTTTAGCATTTTCATGTAGTCTCTGAACAGTGGAGCTCCAGATAGGCGATAACCATCTTATCTAGAAACATTTCATGGTGAAAACTCTGTATAAGTCTTCAGAATATTAATCTGATGATAATAATTTCCATGTTTGTCAGTCTGATGTATGAGTTGTACCAATGGCCATGTTCTTGTCAGTCATCCATACACAGTATGGTTGGCAAAGGGACTGTTTGGTAGTTGTACTTTTTTCCTGTGCTTTAGGTCTCCAGAGCATGATTTGTTGGAAGAATTGAATCAACTATTTGTCATATTTGATTTGATTATATTTACATTCCTGTTTTCAAACAGTACAAAGATTCAAGAGTACAAAATGTATACCAGCAAACAGCAATTTTGCCAACCGTGATAAACAGTATGTGTGTGAAGCCTGCAGATGCTATTGAAGGTGCCACTTTTATGAAAGCTAATATTGAATGTTATCTAACAAAATATATGTAAGGTGTTATTAAATGTAAGACTGGTGAAATTTAACTAAATTAAATCATTTATTGTGATTAAAAGCAATGACTTGAAAAATCATGGCTGGTTAAGTTGCTGTTTGCCGGCATGCATTTTGTAGTTTTACTCTTTTGTATTTTGGGCTCAAGGTCTCCAGAGCATGATTTAGTTGGAGGAATTGAATCAAATATTGTTTATCAGATTTGATTAAATTATTTTATATTCCCCTTTTCAAAGAGTATACAAATTCAAAAAAGTAAAAATGCATACCAGGAAACGGCAACTTTGCCAACCATGATTCCTATGTAACTTCAAGTTCACACTAAATTATTCAAGTCTTTCATTTAACAATTTTTATATATAAAATATATATTTTTGAAGTGTTTAATGCTGGCTGCTGTGGAATTAACATCTTATTTAGCCCCAGGCTTCACACACAGATTGTGTTTGGAACATGGACAAGAACATGGCAAATATATGACACATAAGCTCCATAGCTATGGTTTGGTAGTTCTGATCACATAATTGATCAGACTACTTAAAGCATCTTCATTGCCATGTCATCATTTAAAGTTTTATCATGTTTTTCTTCAATCAGGTTTCTTTGTGTTTGACAACTGTCATTTTTTCAGGCGAGAGGACCGAAGAAGCATCTGAAGCGTCTCAATGCCCCCAAGGCATGGATGCTGGGGAAGCTCGGGGGCCCGTTCGCCCCGCGCCCGAGCTGCGGCCCCCACAAGCTGCGGGAGTCGCTCCCGCTCCTTATCTTCCTGAGAAATAGGCTGAAGTATGCCCTCAATGGCACTGAGGTCAAGAAGATCCTCATGCAGAGGTTCGTCAAGGTCGATGGCAAGGTCCGCACGGATGCCACCTTCCCTGCTGGATTCATGGGTGAGTGAGAGACTGACATCTTAAAACACCTGCACATGCGCACCTACAGGTGCATCCTACCCCTGACTTGTGGAAAGCTCTTGGCTAATCGGTCCATAACCACACATAAAATTTGTTCACAATCTACCCAGCCATTCCTGAGATATAAGATTGGGGTGCACACGTGCAGAGGCATCTCGCCCGTGGCTTGTGGAAAGGCTGCAGCCGTTAGGTTCCTTACCACACACCAAATTTAAACACATCGGCTCAGCAGTTTCCGAGATATAGAAAAGGGGTGTGCGCACATAAACATGCTCTCCGCCCAACTGGCATAAGGCTTGTAGCTCATGGGGTCCCTAACCACACACCAAATTTGAATACACTCATCCATTCCTGAGATATAGATAGGGGTGACATATGCACACGTGCAGAGACATCCTATCTGTGACTTGAGAAAATATCGCAGTTGATAAGTTCCTAACTACACCAAATTTGAACACAATCGGTCAAGCCATTGTGGAATTCTCGTGAGAAGACTATTTCCGACACCCCTTACGCGGCACGTGCCGTGGTGAGCAACGTGATTTGGTACTGTTTTCATACAGGTATGGGGATGGTGTCGCGCAGCAAAGGAGGTCTCATGCTTATCGAACGTGGCAGAGATACAAGCCTCTCATAGGCATCTGTATGGGCCAGGCCGGTCAGTTCGTGTCCGGCCGGTCAGTTTTGCGTGTTCATTCACGCAGTTGGTAGAATATATCAGATTAATGGTACATTGCAATGGTGACTAGTTCTAAACGTGACGACATCCATTCCGCTTGCGGCCAGCATTTTCTGTGATTTTTGCCGTGTTGAAAACGTGGTGGTGATATTCTTTCTTACCATGTTCTCCCACGGCAACAGAATGTGACCAAAACCGAGTGAGTCGTTCTTTTGAGCATTTCACTCCTAACAGGTCAGACAGCGTGTCGGTGTTTCCTTGAATTTTTAATTGTCAACTGCAGTGGGACTCCAGCTTGAGCAGAGATGCTTAATAAATAGCTTGTGATGATATTAATAGCTTAATAAATAAATGCTTAATAAATAGCTTGTGATGATATTGAAAGAATGACGGCTGACCTACATGGTGACACTGATTACAGACGTCATCACCATCGAGAAGACCGGTGAGAACTTCCGTCTCATCTACGACGTGAAGGGCCGGTTCACCGTGCACCGCATCACCAAGGAGGAGGCCTCGGTGAGTGCACCGACCGGGCTTCATTCTGGCCGTGCCATTTGGCCGGGGGGAAGGCTGCTGATAAAGAAGATTGTTATTGGAGTGTTATGATTGCACGGTCGTGTTGAAAACGTGGTCACGATATCACTTCTTTCCATGTTCTCCCACGACAACAGAGACGCGACCTTAACCAAGTGGTGTGCTCCGTTGAGCACTTCACTCCTAATCGGTCGAACAGTCCGCCGCTGCCGGTGGTTATCAAGCCGCGTGTCTCCCACTCCCACTGCCGCGTGTCGCTGACGGTCTGCGATCCCCCGTCTCCCCCTCAGTACAAGCTGTGCCGCGTGAAGGAGCTGCGCGTGGGCCCCAAGGGCATCCCGAACCTGCTGACCCACGACGGCCGCACGATCCGCTACCCGGACCCGCAGGTCAAGGTCAGCGACACCATCCAGCTCGACCTGGCCACCGCCAAGATCAAGGACTTCCTCAAGTTCGACACAGGTGAGCGTCGAGCAGGTCCCGGTCAGCGGATGACGGACAGGGTTTGTCGGAGATTGTCGACGCGGGAACAAAGCCAGTTCGAAGACGCGTAGCCGCGTGCTTGTGGCTACGTGTTCAAAAGCTTGGCAACAGGAAAGTTTCGTCGACGGTCGCTGGCTTTGGTCCACGTCCTTAGTCAGCATTACCAATGACGAATACAGTAGTGCATCTTCAGTTTACCGGGTGCGATATGACCTGAGCAGTTGGTGCACCCTTAACCCGGCACTGGGGGGTTTGTGCTGAACACCAACTGCCAGACGCCAGAGGGTTGACTTCCCCCCCCCCCCCCACGCGCTCAGAGATATCGAACACTTATTAACGTAGCGACAAGCGGTAAATCGCTTTAGATAGCTCGTGGCAATGACTTATTTGTTGAGGTGGGCGTTGGTTGAGGTTGAGGTTTGGGCGTTCGAGTCTAAATGAGCCGCGCAGTGTATCTGCGCGTCTTATGCTGTGTTCAAAGTTTCAGAATTACTTAACCCGTGAGAGTCGCATAACTTGACGTGGCTGTTTTCGGTATCTGTCCTAGCATCTATCTGTTTCAACATTTTTGACAAACAAACGCCGGTTCGAAGACACTCGTGCATATTCCTTGTGGATGCGTGTTCAAAATCTCGGCAATAGTAACCTCTTTCCAACGGTCGCTGGCTTTGTTACTGGTTCGAGGGCAGCATTACCAATGGACAGGACAGGTGTGGAAGGTCTGGTGAGGTTTCTACGTTTTTGTGTATTATATGACGCTGCCCAAGCCTGTTTTTCTCTGTATGTTCCGAGTTTCTATTGAACCTGTTGGCACCTATTTCCCACTGACGTGCTATACCCCTGTCCGCCAGGCAACCTGTGCATGATCACCGGCGGCCGTAACTTGGGACGTGTGGGCACCATCATCGACCGGGAGCGCCACCCGGGATCGTTCGACATCGTGCACGTCAAGGACACGGCCGGACACAAGTTCGCCACCAGGTGCGTCTCTCCCCTCCTCTCCTCCTGAAGGCAGGACGGCCCCGCCGGAACGCCAGACCGAAAACGCGTAACCATCACTCGTGTGGATGCGTGTTCAAAATCTTGGCAACAGGAAGGACTCTCCAACGGTCGCTGGCCTTGTTACACCTGTTCAAGGGCAGCATTACCAATGGAGTGTACACTGTACATTTGCGCGATTTATTTACGGAATGTTACGTTAAGCACAAAAGTTAACGTTTTTCCTTCCCTCCTGAGAAGTCGGCGCTATCGTGGTTTGAATACCTCTTCATCGTTAACTCTAAACATAGCGTTATTCGCCAACTGTCTTTTGTTTCTCTGTCCGACTCTTCTCATCCGTGGAATAGCCGCGTGATGCTCCTTTCCTGCCGTGTGAGGTTCGTCTCTGTATAGATGACGCTGACAGCCCTCCGCCCTGTTCGCAGGCTGCACAACGTGTTCGTCATCGGCAAGGGCACCCGCGCCTACGTGTCGCTGCCCAAGGGCAAGGGTGTCAAGCTGTCGATCGCCGAGGAGCGTGACAGGCGGCTGGCGCAGAAGAGCTAAACAGCGACGGCGGGCGGCAGAGCACTATTTCACACCGCCCAATAAACGACCAGACGGAATGTGAGCCGTGTTTCTGATAGGGAACGGGAGGCTGGGGCCAGTGGGAAGCTGACGGCAACGAATGGCTCATCATTGAAGTCAAGGACTTGTACTGTGAGTTGGTATATGGGCTGAGATGTTGAATGAGAGGAATGTAAATGAATCATGTTCATTATCAAGAAGCAAGGTGTTTAAGTTTTCGACCTCTGAAAAGCTGAACAAAGCCTTTTCATATTCCCAGTCGTTCCTGGGGTCGCGTTACGGTATGTATATTTTGTACACTGGAGTTTGTACAAACGTTCGACATCCCTGAGATCATCGCCTGAACGAAGGCCATCGTCATTCACCTTTTGCACACCGCGGAGAAGACCTCCAAACATCGCCAAGAGTTCACAAATACGATCACATTACGTCGTCTGCGGGTCGGCGGTCTGTCTGCGGAGCGTCTCGCTGACGTCGGCTGACGTCTGGCCGTGCCGTGACCTCATGTGGCGCTCTAGGTCCCGGCGTCGGACCAGCACTTTCCCACAGCTCTCGCACCTGGCGGACACACGACACAGACACACACCGGTCAGTCGGGGGGGGGGGGGCACCATCCGCCGCTCTAGGTCCCGGCGTCGGACCAGCACCTTCCCACAGCTCCCGCACCTGGCGAGCATACGACACAGACACACACTGGTCAGTCGTAGCATCATGTGGCGCTCCAGGCCGCCGTCTGACGAGAACCTTCCCATAGCTCTCGCACCTTGAGTTGGAAAGGTGAAACATCCGGGTCTGAAACGATTA
Organism: Balanus nubilus; assembly: GCA_031763405.1. Lineage (NCBI taxonomy): Eukaryota > Metazoa > Arthropoda > Thecostraca > Balanomorpha > Balanidae > Balanus > Balanus nubilus. The sequence continues at coordinate 11,456 of JARFNZ010063523.1, forward strand.
AATCAGTGTAACGGCCAACTGGCAATCGTTTAAGCTCGCCTGATGCGTTAAACTACAGGTGTTGGCGAAAACAACGATCATTCTCCACTCCAACAGTAATTTTAAGTGTGCCTATGGCTGAAACTCCGCCGCTTTGAGCGGTATTTCGGAATCCTCGTGGTTCGAGAGCCATCATCAGTTGACTCCTTGCAGCGCCATCTGCGTGGTCTCACCGGTAGGGCGTCTCGCCGTCGGCGTGCAGCCGGACGTGTTTGTTGAGGTTGCTCGGGTCGCCGAACGGCCGGCCGCAGACGCGGCAGCAGAGCGGCTTGTAGCCCGTGTGCGTCCGGATGTGGATCTTGAGGCCGTACTTCCTGGAGTACAGTTTGCCGCAGTACAGACAGACGTGGCCCTTGCTGGAGCGACCCATACTGGAGACCAGAGACTCGACCTCGGCACAGACGTGGCCGGGGCTGGGCGGCGGCGGGGGGAGCGGGGCGGCCCGTCCGGGCGGCCACGGCAGCCGGCCGCCCCGGCAGCCTACAGCAAGGTGCAGCTTCAGCGGGTTGGGCTGCTGGAACAGCTGGCCACAGAGGTGGCACCTGTACCGGCCGCCGCCTGTGGGACGAGGGGGGGGGGTCACTGTCAGCGGGGAGCAGGGCTGACTGACCCCTGGCGGCCGGCACTGCAGTGTCGGAGGCGGGTCGTGAGCCGGAGAGGGCAGCAGCGTCGCCGAGTGATCTATCTCGACTGACTCGGCACCAGCACGGTGATCTTGATAGCTTACCACCCAGACCTGGCGTGCGTTCGGTAGCTGGAAACTTTTCTTCCTTGGAATATCCAACAAAATGTGATACGGGAAATTATCGGAGTTAGTCATTCATTCGCGTGTTCGGAATCGCTTCTGTGGGGGAGAATTCTCCTTTGGAATATTATCGCTTAGCGTGCGTTCGGTATCAGGAAAATGTTCTTCCTTCGATATTATCCAATTGAAAATTATGGGAGATAATCATCCATTCGCGTGTTCGGAATCGCTTCTGGGGGGGGAGAATTATCCGTTGGAAAATTATCATTTCGTAGCGCATTGGTATCTTGGATATCATCCATCGGTTGTTCAGCTGAATTTCACTAAGCAAGCTCAACTAGAGGTTGGAATTGATCGCAGTCGATTAAAAAAAAACAAGTTCATTTCAACACCAATATTGACATACATTCGACTGCGAGAGGCGCGACGTGAATACAAGTTCAGCCTGCTGACGTGATGGAAGGGAGAATATCCCAGCGGCACCGCTCTGGAGGTTCTCCCTCCCGATGGAAAATTATCGGGGATGATTCTCCCATTTTCCAGATGCCGAACGTGATGCTGGAAGTTGTCCACGATCCTGGAGAATTATCCAACATTTTCCAGATACTGAACGCACGCTTAGTAGAGCATTCGGTATCTTGGATAGCACCCATGGGTTGCTCTGCTGGAAATCACTGGACAAACTCAACCTGAGGTTGAAATTGCTTCCAGTCGATTTTAGAAACACTGATGTTAATTTTAACACTAATGTTCGCATGCATTCAACTGTGAGTGGCCCGCGGTGAACACATGTTCAGCTTGCTGACGTCATTGGAAGTGAGAATATCCCAGCGACCCTAATCTGGAGACTCTCCCTCCGGATGGAAAATTATGGAGACGATTCTCCCATTGTGCAGATGCCAAACGTGATTCTGGAATTTGTCCATGATCCTCGATAATTGTCCAATTTTTTCCAGATACCGAACGCACGGCTGATGTATTGTGTAGGTGCCTTTTTTCGTCTAAAGGCTACATCTTGAAAGCGAAGGGACCGTCCAGTACCCATAGGCGTAGGAACATCACGAAAAGTGGGGGGGGGGGCCGTGAACCTTGTATCTCACTTTGTGGTAAAACTAACCCACCTACGATTAATTTATTTGCAGATTATGGCTCCTCTCGCCCTGGTGAATCGTTTGCCGCCTTAGAGGGAATGTAAGGGTTTTTTCCACTTTGTTGGAGTTTATGATGAATTTAGACGCAGGACAATAAATTATATTGTAAATTCAAGCCATTTTGCTATATCTTGTCTGTATGCAACGCAACACACGCAGAAAGATAGGTTTGCGCTCCACGA
>JARFNZ010063634.1:0-13572 GCA_031763405.1 Balanus nubilus
CCCCCCCCCCCCCCCCCCCCCTCACCTCCCCATCACCTCCCCCTCCCCGCCGCCACCGGCCCTTTGTGTTGCTGGTGCGGTGTGACAGGCTTCACCCTGTGGTCTGTGATGTTGCACCGGGTTGGTTTCAATAATTTGGTGTCCTTGAGCCCGCCCACGGTGACGTCATCTCGTCACTGTATACCGTACAGCGGCGGATGGTGCTCACCACACCGGAACTGCGGAAACACGCGCTGTTGAACGCGCACAGTGTGCAGATTCATCAGGGTGGAGTTATTTCCTCTCCCATGTTTGGTCATTGCTGGCAGATTTGCAAGTTCAGTATCTACACTTAGTTATAGTTGATATGCCTGCTTTATCCTGTTATGTCTAGACTCTAGACAACGTGATTGATGCGTATTGGGTATGGAAATTGCGAAGTCGCAGTACAATCCATAGATGCAGGTTGTGATCACCGATCAGTAATCAACAAACCAATACATTGTCAAGTGCTACAAACGTTTAAACAATATAGCTGTGACAATAAACTATGGAGGCATAAGCTAAAATATTAAATCAAGCAACAATAGCTTCAACGTTGGGCATAAGCAAAAATACAAAAAACAAGCAGGAAAAGATATATAACGGTATATTTCGTCACTCCGTGCGATGCCTGCGGAGAATCTCTGCGCTACGCGGCACAACATGCGTCAGGCGTTTCCCCCAGAGACATCTATGGGCAAGAATCGTAACTGTTATGCCTTACGACGCAGCATGCATCAGGCACTTGCCTTTGAGATGATACCTTTGGGCTGAAATAGAAACTGATATATGGTGTTTGACCCTTCACCTATTGGCCCTATTATGGGCATAGCCATGCAATGTGCGCAAACTGACCTACGCCGTCGACGCGTCCGAAAACCCTAATAAACAATCGTTGGTCCTATTACCTTTTTTGATACTGATCAAAATGGTTAGTCATACGTGTTTTTCCATTGACCCTCAACGGCAACTGAAGCGAGCAGTCGTGTGCAGAGTATTAATGAGTTATCAGCTGAGCACAGTGACGAACACTTTCGTACTGGCTATCTATTCCCCAGCGCGTCGGATGTGTACGTGCGGCTGAACGTTCTGGAAACGTTCGGCCTGGACACGTTCAGTTCCGTGGTGGGCTGGATCTACTTCTGCGCGTGGACCGTGTCCTTCTACCCGCAGATCTACACCAACTATAAACGGAAAAGGTGCGTTTGTCGGCCCAGTTGTGGCGTCATTTCCGGAAGAGTGGCTATGTGTTAGTTCAGGCGATGCGCGTAAACTGTTATAATGTGACAATGTCATGCCAATTTTGTGTCACATGCACACCGGCAATCATCATTGTGGGTTTTACTCCTGTTAAAGATAGGAGAGTTTTCTGGTTTCTGCCAAAAATAGTGAACACGTTGAGTACCTTTTTGAACTGGCATTGGAAAAAGATGATCTGGCAGAACGGTGGAGCTGTTTCCCGGATGATGCTCCTTGCCAGTGATACTAACAGGTGTCGATGTATTCCTCTCAAAATGCAGTGTGATCGGGCTCAACTTCGACTTCCTGGCGCTGAACCTGGTCGGCTTCACGTTCTACTCGGCCTTCAACTGCGGCCTCTACTTCTCAGTCGCCATCCAGGTCAGTGATGCACCCGCAACCAAGGTGGAAAGATCGGCTTTACTGGCCATGTTAATGCAGGATGTCTTCAGTGCACCTCGCGAAAACTATTTCCCACCCTAAATGTATTATTTTTTCTTATACGACAGCTCCGATTAATAATCCACATGTCGTGTTTAGTTGGATGCCATTTTCCGGTGCCTCTGTCCAGTGGGCCGTGCACTCCTGAGCTGTGAGATGGCCCGGAGGTCATGGCCACCCTGACCGCCGACTGTGCTGCAGGACATGTACTTCGCGGACCACCCTTACGGCCTGGTCCCGGTGGCCGTCAACGATGTGGTGTTCGCCCTCCACGCGCAGTTCGCCTGTGTCCTCACAGTGCTGCAGTGCTTCATTTATGAGGTGAGGCTGAGCTCAGAATGTCATTTACGTGTGTTGATGGTAATGTGTTCTGGAGTTTTGTTTCATCGTATTATCGCAAACTAAAGACATTGCCCTGACATGAAAGATGTGAACCGATATATGAGCGGACTGGTTTATTAATGAAACCGCGCCCGGATTAAGGCGAAATATCATCGTGTTGGCCTTCTCCAAGTTACATCAGACCAGGCTCTCTATCTGCCCAGCTGCGGACTCCCCGCTGTATGTAGCCATCTCCTGAGTCGTGTGTGTCTGTCGGACCGCCACAGCGGGGAGACCAGACCGTCTCCCTGGCGGCCCGGGGTCTGCTGGTCATCTTCGCCCTAGTCATCGTCATCACCGCCATCGTGGCCGGCTGCGGCGTGGTCAACTGGCTCTGGTTCCTGTACGTCTTCTCCTACGTCAAGCTGGCGATCACCATCGTCAAATACGTGCCGCAGGTGAGCCTGGTAGTGGGGTGATCTGCCCGCTATCTAGTGACAAGGACGGTAAAAAGTCTGCTAGTGGGGTGATTTGCCCGCTATCTAGTGACAAGGACGGTAAAAAGTCTGCTAGTTGGGTGATTTGCCCGCTATCTAGTGACAAGGACGGTCAAAAGTGCGATTTGTTCTTCGCTAGGTGGTAGCACTCAGGCCCGAGATTCTCAGAATCTCGAGGGATGGATGTTTTGTGATCGTATTTTTCCTGCGCCTGCTTCTGAAGCTTCTGTAGCTTGGCCACCCACCTTTTTCTGTCCTAACCGAAAGCTTCAACACTTTCATAAACATTTGCCAAGTTTGTGGCGATTGTTGTGTTTTCTCGGTGTTCACGGCTTCACGTGCCATGTATGAGCTGACCGCTGAACTGCCCGCCATCTATCGGTCGACAGGCGTACCACAACTACCTGCGGAAGAGCACAGAGGGCTGGGCCATCGGCAACGTGCTGCTTGACTTCACCGGCGGATCGCTCAGCATCCTGCAGATGTTCATCGACGCCTTTAACTACGGTACGTCGGCCGGCAGAGCCTCTCAGCAGCGAGGGGGAAGATGGTGCTGGCGAGGCAGAGGCCCAGGGCGCTCCGGGCGATGGTATTATTTCGTCACTCCGGCCGCGGCCGATACGACTTTTCCGTAAACAAGTTTTTTTGTCAAAGTCATGCTGGACAACCTGATGCCGGAATAAAAACAAGCGCTTGTTTCAAAGACACCCTGGAGAGGAAGTTTCACAAACTTGTCTCGGTTTGCTGGTGTTTTATGATGTTTGTCTGTGTTTGGAAAGCTGATCCGTGTTGCCATGACATTGCTACGACATCAGTATAACGTATGAGCCGTGGCGCCATAAGGCCCATATCAGCATCATCGTCGTGTTTCCACGCTCGTCTTCCTGTTGCAGACGACTGGTCATCGATATTCGGCAACCCGACCAAGTTCGGCCTGGGCCTGTTCTCGGTTCTGTTCGATATTCTGTTCATCTGCCAGCACTACTGTTTGTACCGGTAAGTTACGATCAGCGCAACTCGTGGCTAGATGGGATTGTATGTGTGGGATAGGGCTGTTCGTCCATTGTGCCGTGTATGAGCAGGATTGTGCTAGACTCAGAGTCGTTGAGTTGAATTTGACTCGACTCTGACTCAAAGGAGTTCAGTCTGCTTGAGGTAGTTGGACAATTTTGAGATTAAGTCGGGTCAATGTTGAGTCACATGGATTGCCGCTTGAGGCAGAGTTGAGTCACCTGGATGCTGCTTGAATTAAAGTTCAGTCGACTCATTCTCTTGAGTCACAGGGGAGATAGGTGCAACTAATGCCATAAATAAGTTAAATGTACATAATTGCAATTCCAACTTAATATTTGTAAAGTTTAGTTGGCTGAAATAGTTATCGACCAAAAGCTTAGATATGTAGGTAATTAAAACAAACTGATGGTAACTATATTAAATAAAAGTCAGTTTGTCTAAACTTGAGTCAGAATGAGTTGAATCAAGTTTGAGTTTAGTTTGAGTTGACTCAATAAATTTTCAACATTTCCTTGAGTCAGAGTTGATCCAAAAACAAAAGGAAATCAGTCAGTTTTGAGTCGACTAAAAAAAAAGGCCCAACGTGTTAGTCAGAGTTGAGTCAGGGTCCTTCGAAAATGAGCCAGTCGAGTCAGTTCAAAACGTCTGAGTCGAGCACAACCCTGTGTCTGAGATGCTTTTACGAGAGGCTCTGCCAGTATCGTTGTCGAATTTAAAGATAAAACAATTTGGGTGTTAGCAGGATATATCAGTGCGCACCACTGATTGCACTCTTATGCTATGCAATACGTCTTCGTTCATGTTGTGCCTAGTTTTGTTTTGTCTTGCCTTGTTTTGTCTTTAAATATATCTATCTTTCATTTTCATACATTAAATTCCTCTTCCTTCACTCCCTTACCCTCACTTCACTGCCTTTCGAGTCCTGCTCATTTCGCAATGGTTGATCTTGCTGAGAAGCAGCTCCAGCCCAGTCACTTTGTAGGAAGACCAAGCTGTGTGGTGCTGCCGTCGCGTCATACTATGTTGGGATCGGCCCCCACCAGTAACAGTTGGTAGCAATCTACTAAAATGTGCGTTAAAAACTACTAGGCCATAGGGTTCTTATGTTACATCGATTATCTTCAGACGAGGTTGGCTCGTAACCTATGGAGCAAAATTGAAATCCGACTGCTGAGCTAGCTTACCCAACGCCTTGGCTTTAACGTTTTCCTCTACCATTTTTGTATATTCTGATTGGAAAGTGGTAAAGAAAAGTCTTGGGCGTTAATGAATGTCGAAATTACTAGATCCGAACGTCGATTTTAGTTGTAATTCTAGTAGAATCCTACTTGTTTCCCTTGGCAGCTGCCATATCCTACTAAATAAACTAAGATTCATACTAGATCCACCAGTTGGCAGGACATCTGCTGGTATAAATTTGGCTTCAAAGATATCTAATCTATGAAAATACAAATAATTGTAGCAATGCATTAGTCTTAATTTATCATGGTAAAAATATAGTTCAGAAAAATCTAGTGCGTCTATAACAAATGGGCGTTTGTTTTCCTTACTGGAGTACCCGATGTTCTATTACCCTGGTTGGGATACTGCACTGGTGCGGCGCCGCTGGTCGTGTTGTGTCCCGTGGGCCGTGGGTCGTGTAGGGCCGTGCCGTGCTGTACCGTGCCGTCCGCTGTCGGCGCCGTGCTGCACCGTGCCGTGCTGTACCGTTCCGTGCTGTACCGTGTTGTGCCGTGCCGTGCTGAGGGGTGACTCGTTACAGCGGCAGCAGTCCCTACACGGACATCAATGGTGGACCGACGCCCGTGGGCCTATCGCAGGTCATATAGGCAGGTGAGCCGCTCTGTCCCCCACCAGTACCCACGGGCCCATCGCAGGTCATATAGGCAGGTGAGCCGCTCTGTCCCCCACCAGCACCCACGGGCCTATCGCAGGTCATATAGGCAGGTGAGCCGCTCTGTCCCCCACCATTACCCACGGGCCTATCGCAGGTCATATAGGCAGGTGAGCTTCTCTGCCCCCGACTGGTGCTCACCTACTCGCGCTCCCTAGTTCCCAGCCGTCCCATATCATTCCCGGACTAAATTCCTCGGGTACCCCCGACCTCCTCCCCCTCCTCCCGTGGTCGGGGTTCTGATCCTGGGACAGAGGTAAGACGCGGCTGGTCGGTACTGGACGTGTCTTCGGGTGTCACTCTCGCAGTGCTTCTCGTGTTGACACGTCAGGGGCTTGAGCGCAAATGTCTATGTTGTTGTCCTATTGCAGCTTTTGAATGCTTATTAATAAAAATGAAATATTCTCGAAAGGACATTCTATTGCATTTTCTACATTAACGTACCATCTCATGTCTAAACAACGGTTGTACGTAACCCTTTATGTCTAAAGCGCGGGAAGAGTCGTACGTATGATTTAAGAGTCGTTTAGCATAACTCGTTGAATCCGGTGGTTGCTATGACACCACCGTGCTGACTACACAGCACCGTTCGTCGTATCACTAACTGATCTGCCCTCCCCCCACCCCCATCCAGGTCTAGCTCGAGCGTCCCCGAGCTGCCTCTCAGCTCCCCGACCTCAGATGCAGAGGAGAACCACGACGCGTACCGGAAGTTCTAGACGTGCCGTACCGCCCCCACCGCCCGGCAGCGGTGTTCGGGGCGGTGTGGGGAGACGCCTCGGGGCACCGCTGTGAGGGGCGAGTGTACCGCTGTGCTTCCATGGCTCTTCCGGTGGGGAGACGGGACTGGAGGGAGACCGGTTATCCCCTAGACTGGCTGTGATTGCTAGTGTCATATGGCGCTTAGTGAACAGAGGTGCCAGGTTGTTGCAGTGGCGAGCGGCCTATGCGGTGAGAGTCGTTTTACGGCACTGTGAACAGCGCACCGGCAAAAGTGGGTGTAATTTACCGCATGTACTCCAGCTAGGTCGTTTTAACGCGCAGAATATGCAGGTTTGCGTTTTACAGTTTTAATAGACAACGTTGTGGAGCGGTGGTAGTGCTCACATAGATAACTGAAACCTGTCCGTGAAACGAGTCATGGGTATCGGTCAACAAGAAGCAATTAGACGTCTTCCGAATATCATGCTCGTATAAAATGACAATTTGCAAGGCATTTTGGGTCGGTAACCGTGGTGTGCTCGCTAGACCTCAGTGAATGCAGCCAAGTCCTACCTTAATGATATTTGTGTGTGTTTGGTTTGGTTCACTTGTGCCATGGATAAAGCATAGCGGGCCAGTTGCACGATTGATCAAAGTATTATTTATCGTGTTGTGTTGTTATGCTAGTTTGAGTGAGTACCTACGCGCGAAAGATTTACCGAATGTCGCAGTTTGTTCCAGCATGTCCATACATACGTTTATACGCTCATATTTAGTGAGAATTAAAGAACAAGTTTATGGATCGTGGTCATACTAGTGTGGTTGTGACCGTTTACATATTATGAGTTATATATCAATATTGTGATTGTAGGTATTGTTCGGATTGCGCCATGTCAGCACCGTTTTGTTATGCCTCTTGGCAATAGGCATCTGGTCAAATTTATACCGTCATTATGGTAACCACATTCATATTGACATGTTAAGTGTTTTGCTACTGCAAATGCCGTAGCATTTCTAGTTGCATAAAAAGTAACGTTTTTCGGGACACCATATGGATTATTGTATTTGAGGTACGAGTACAAATGCTATGCCCATCATAGTATTGACATGAAAACATGTTTACCCACTATATACGAGTTCTGTGTAATCTTTATGCTGTCTTTGAACGGTAGTACGAACTATGACACATGTAAATTTATGTTTTATCATTTGACATGACATTACAAAATAAAGATGCATTTTAATTCATTTGTTCATTGAAATAAAGTGAATGGAACAGAAATTGGATGTAGATGCAGTATTCAGCGATATGGAGATCTGCTTGGAGATACAGCAGCTGACTGGGGGATCATTGTTCTACTTTACTAGTGTGTCCGAGATACATCGCTCTGCTATTTTTATAAGCAGGAACTCAATGCCTGAATGTCAGGATAATGAGGCATGATGTAGTCGACTTTCTGCCATATTACGATAATGGTGCCTTTCTGCATACTGAGTCTGCAGGACAGACTTATACGGAAGCTCGGCTGCGTGCTGGGTGCCGATAAAAGACGGCCTCCGACCCAGCGCGCAAGGTGGTCGCCGGTAATTTTCAGACGCACTTTTACCACATGAGACACGAGTGGTAACCGCGCACGCCGGACGACGACAAATTGCCGGGTGGTATCGGTAACCTTCACGCCCCGGGGAAGTGATGACCTACCGATCTGCCCTTGGTGGTGGTCGGATGGGTGGCCAGAGCGGCGGTAATTACGTACTTGCGAGTCGGATTGTTCATGGGCGTTTAGGCAAATGTAAAAACTGAGGGAGGAGGGGGAAGAGCGAAAGAGAGTGGGAAGCGAGGAGAGAGGAACGGGGAGGAAGAGAGAGAGAGAGAGAGAGAGAGAGACCATAGAGACCGAGACCACCGAGATGACCGAGAACGAGATTGAGACCGAATACCGAAAACTTAAGACTAAAGACCGAAGACCGAAGACCCCAAAGACCAAAGATCAGACCGGACCGGGACCAAGACTGAGACTTCACCGACACTTCACCCTCTAGTTAATCCACAGAGTACCTATGACGGCGATTATTGAGCCCCTGACCACCACCGGCCTCTGGCCACCGGTCACGTGGGCACGCTCCGTGCCGAACTACCGTGTCACGTGACCTCAGCCGGCGGGCCGGTAAAAATGGCAGACCTTCGCCTGGGAGGGATATAAGCGGCGGCGGCGGGGACAGCGGCACCAGCACCGGTCCGCCGCTGCACCAGCACCATGTCGGCTCCTCTGGTGTTTGTGACGCTGCTGGCGGCCCTGTCCGGCCCCAGGATGGTTCGTTCGCAGCCCAGATGTGAGTAAACCGCGACGTACCCGTTCTCCCGGGGATCGGCTTGCCTGCTACTCGGGTGGCGAGAGGTTGTAATGTTGACCTACCTTTTGTTTGGCTTACAAAGCAGCTGACAATTTTGCGTGGATCGTATGCATGTGTACACTGACTCGCTATAAAGGATAATTTTTGCTGAATCTGTATTTTTTAGTCTCATCGTTGTACTGTTTAAAATGCAACGTGAAATGCTGAGCCTGAATTATTTGTAGAGCTAGTAAATTTAATGTTAAAAGTTAAGTCGCCGATTGCTTATGCCGCAATTCGCATTAACTTGTTTCGGATATTGAGTTTTCACCTCGTAGCGAGTACCTAGTTGGTTCGTGATCAGGCACAACGTGAAGTTGGGAACCTGACTTGGAATTCGGACACCTGTCCGTCTTATAAACGTTTGCTGTTCGGCATTCTGACATTCGAAATAATAGTTGTATTCCTATGGTATTATTTTCCTTTTGTCTATTCTTCTCTCAGCTATCTGACGCTATCAATTTGCCGCAGCGTGTGTGGAGGGCGGCTGCGGCCCCGGGGAGGAGTGTCGTCTGCTGCTCGGCTGTGAGGTGGAGCCGCTGTCCCCGCTGGACTCCCTGGACTCCCTGGAGGCACCCACCACCTACCTGCCGCCGTGCGCCTCCCGCTCCGTCTGCGTGCCGGTGCCCTCCTGCTCGGCGGTGGTCTGTGAGCGCGGCCAGCAGTGCCGTCTGGAGGCTGACCCGTCCCCGGCGGCGGCCCTGTTCGTCCCGCCGCTGCCGAAGGCCGCCTGTGTTACCACCGAGTCCTGCGACGAGCTGAGCTGCCCCGCCGGTCAGAGGTGTGTGGAAGCTGAGGAGGACGACTGCCAAGGAGACCCGGCGGGCCTGGATGGCTACCTGCCGCCCTGCCGCACGCTGTACGTCTGTGAGGTACTCACCTGTGAGGATGTCCAGTGTGGAGAGAGTGAGAAGTGCGAGCTGCAGGAAGAGGGACCAACGTGCAAGACCAAGACGTGTGAGGATATTGAATGCGAGGCGAATGAGAAATGTGAGATTGAAGAATCGGGTCCCACGTGTAGGAGCTTGACATGTGGTGATATGGAGTGCGAAGCGAACGAGAAATGCGAGATGGAAGACTTCTTCCCTACGTGCAAGACCAAGACATGCGAAGACATTGAATGTGAGGCGAATGAGAAATGTGAGATTGAAGAATCGGGTCCCACGTGTAGGAGCTTGACATGTGGTGACATGAACTGTGAAGCAAATGAGAAGTGTGAGATGGAAGACTACTTCCCCACGTGCGTGACGAAGACATGCGAAGACGTAGAATGCGGGGAGAATAAGAAGTGTGAGCTGGACGAGTCTGGTCCCATTTGCAGCCGTATCACGTGTGCTGACATCGAGTGTCAAGAGGAAGAAGTATGCAAGCTGAATGACGGTGTCCCCACTTGTCGGACCAGGACCTGTGACGACATCGTGTGCCAAGAAGACGAAAAATGTCAGCTGACTTACGACGGACTGCGCTGTATTCCAAACACCTGTGAGGATACGGGCTGTGGCCTGAACGAGGCTTGCGATCTCACGACAATCATTCCCACCTGCCGGCCCCTGACCTGTGACGATTTCGACTGTAATGACCTGGAGAAGTGCAAGGTTGTTGACGGAATCCTGGCCTGCAACAACCTGAGCTGTGAAGACGTTGACTGTCAACCGAACGAGAAATGCGAAATCGGAGGAGGCGTTCCGACGTGCAATCCCAAGACCTGCGATGACATCGAATGCGCGGCGAACGAGAAATGCGAAACTGATAGAGGCTTTGCAGCATGCACGCCCAAAACTTGTGACGATGTCGAATGTTCAACAAGCGAGAAATGCGAAATTGAAGGAGGCACTCCAACATGCAGCCCCAAAACTTGTGATGACATCGAGTGTGAATTTGACCAAACATGTGACCTGACCCCAGAGGGACCGGCATGCACATGCGGCGGCACCAGGTGCGGCAGCAGCGAGGTATGCCGCATCACCTACTATGGGCCGACCTGCCTGCCGGCCACCTGCGAGATCACGGGCTGCGCGCCGAACCAGATCTGCCGCATCCGAGACATCGTGCCCACGTGTCGGCCAATCGCCTGCGAGGACCTCCAGTGCGGCGAACAGCTGACCTGTCAGGTCATCGACGGCGCTGCCACCTGTGGGAGCAGGGAGGAACTAACCGGTAGGGAAGCCGGCGCATCCGGGGAGGAAGGGTCTGCCGCCTCGGCATATCCGTCCGCCTATAGTCGGGTTGGCGGTCCTGGAGAACAGGAGGGAACCGGTAGAGAAGCTTCTGCTGTTGGCGTGAGGAACGGGTCAAGTGGAGGACAGCTGAGCGAGAATGTTGGCGAAAACGAGGTCGGCACAAGTGAAGCAGAAAGGAGAAAGCAGAGTGGTGCCGATGGAGAGAGAGGGTCGACAGAGGACCAGGCGGCCCCGCTGGAGGCTCCCCCCGCCGGCTACGTCCCACCAGCTGGGGGTGCCTCGGAATCCTCCGGCGAGGGATCGCACCCGGCGAAGACGGCCAGCTGTGCAGGCGTCGGCTGTCTGGAGGGGCAGAGCTGCGTGGTGATAGCCAGCACCCCCGCCTGCGTCAGCACCCCCGCCTGGCGCCATCTGACACGAATGCAGCGCCACCTGCAGTGACGTCTGTCAGGGACCATTGATGGAAGGAAGAGCCATGCTTTTGCAGCTGAGCTCGTGCTAAAATAGCGTTTGTTGATGGACGCACAACTTAGTACTCAGCAAGATGTATTTTATGGTAATATTCATTTAGTTGATGGTTTGCAGTCGAAGAGGTTGTTACTAAGTGGTGGGGTTCTTGTACTCTGATGATTGATATGATATGTATAAATACACTTTCTGCTCAAGCAATGACATTTGTTATTCGACAAGTGTTGTGGCGAACTGGAAGGTCTTATCATGGTGTACTCCCACAGGCAGCTCAGATCCAGAGGGAGGCTGCCGCTTGCCAGCTCCCTCTTCCCCCAACCCGCCTGAAATCACACAAAATTAACAGATTTTCTGATGTTGCGGGAAATCTAAGAAACTTTAATTAAAAAATTGGTTGTAATCAGTTATCTACGTTAACCAGCGGAATCTGATGTTTCCAGTATTATGTGGGAATTTTTAGTCTCTGCCCTCTCCCCCCCCCCCCAAATACCTGTTTAAGATCCGCCAATGTCTATTCCTGAAAATGCAAAAATGGGGTGGGGCAAACTGCAACAGAACGCCTGGAAGTTGGTCGATAGTTTGGTAGCGGCCCATCGGTGTATCTTCATCACGCGCACTTCCGGGGGAAACTGTTCTTGATAGCTTAGAGATAGGCGCTCATGCTGTAAGGGTTTATCTCTGTATGTACTTCTTGTTTGATGTAAATACATGATTGTTCGAAAATAAATATTTGCATACGTGTGGAAGTCCAGGAGCGTCCAGTAAATGCCGGCAGATCAATATATCGGCAGACGTCGGGTCGATGTCGGGGAAATGTCGAGCCGATTTCGGCAGACGTCGGGTCAACGTCGGGACAATAGCGGCAGATGGTGGGCTGCCGTCGGCCCGATATCGGGGTGACATCGGCTATGCATCGGGAGAACAGCGGGAAGACGTCGAGACGACATTGTGACGACGTTCACCCGATGCCGACATGCCGAGATGCAAACGTCGGGCCGATGTCGGCTGGGCGTCAGCTTAACCTCGGCATGTGCGGACATATCCACTGTGTAACCGACTTTGCGTAGACAGCGGGACAACATGCAGCCGACGTCGGGATCACCTCGGCATGTTTACTGGGTCGATGACCCCTGGTGACCTCACTCAATATTGAACTGATCTGAAATTGACCTGAGTAACTTATATAGTCCTTTCACGATCTATCTAACGCCGTTTACCGCTTGTCGCTACGTTGCGTAATTCTCGAGAGCTTAGGGGGGGGGGGGCAGGAATCAACCCCTCGGCAGACTGTTCGGCGCGAACCCCCCGCGCAGTGCGCAGGTTTATCTATCTATGATTATCAATGGAGGCTTCAAAATGTTTATATAAATAATGTGATATCAATCAACGGTACACGTTCTAGATGTCGGAAGTAACGGCACGCAATGTGCAGCTGTTTTTACATTCCGTGACGAGATGTGTCGGATGTTTGCCATCGATGTTTGTTAGTCGATAAAAAACGGAAAACTTGTTTGGTGCTAGCATATTCCTTCATGTGCTACCATATGATATTGATAATATGGTATCAATGCAATATCCATAAATAGCGCGTCATAGACGATACCCAAATACAAAAATGTGCAGAATTTCGTAATTTGTATATATTTCTATTCTCATTCCTGATAAGTTCCTTCCTGTTAGTACTTATATATTGTGGTAAATAAGTTATTTCAATTTGTAGCTTAGATGCTAGTATGTGTATGTCAGAATACATTAAATATGATTGCCTCAATTATGTCTCGACTTACCCATGGCCAGATTGATATCTGTTGATAGTAATTGTTTGTGCAGCAATGCTATATGAAAAATAAGGTTATTTTATGGTTTTACTAGCATGCAGTGGCCATCTGCTTAGTGTGTTCAATCAAGGGGTCGGCCATGGTGGGAAAGTTAAGGGGAACTATTAGGGGAATTGCCTTTTGAAGTCAATTTTGTCAATACCTATTTAGGCACAATGTTCAAAATAAAGTTTATTGGATGCATCCTTCATCCCCCACCCCTGTAGAAGAGCCCATGTGTGCAATTTCTCCATTTGATAATCAGCTTACTGCAGTACCTTTTTCCCAGCATTGGCAGGAATCAAAGCCTCGGCTACAGCTAGTCTACTCCAATATCACAGGCTGAAGTTGAACTTTGAGTCTGTCATTTGCTTTTTACAAAAAAGCTTCTTTTTTTGTCATAAGTTAAAATGCTGTAACACTGGACATGGTATTTATGCTGTAGATGATACTTACATGCTAAGTTGCTGAGAGCATGATGAAGGATGATATAAGAGCAAGTCTGAAATACCTATTTGACTGTTGTCTTTTACCCTTTCTCAAAACACTCAATAGGATAATTATTTCAGTTTGGGTATTCTCTT
>JARFNZ010063745.1:0-12508 GCA_031763405.1 Balanus nubilus
CCCCCCCCCCCCCCCCCCCCCCGCGGGCCCTCCCCCTGGGTGCGCTACTGTAGGAGTGGCATGTGTGAAGGTAACAACCTTTAGAGAGAAAAAAATGGTTCATAATGTGTGGTATCGAACCAGGTTGTGCAGTGGTATCATCCCAAATCGATGATAGAACAAACCTTAAGTACATTTGCAAACCTTGAAACATCCATAATTTGTGGTATCCATTTGGTTTGTGCATCAGTCCCAATTTATCTTTGGATGAAAACATATTGCCCACAGTCATAATTTAGCTTTGGGTCAGACTTTAAGCTTTAAATTGTTCACAATGTGTGGTATCAAACCAGGTTCGTGCAGTGGTATCAGCCCAAATCGATGATAGAGCAAACCTTAAGATAGAGTACATTTTAGAACCATAAAACATCCATTATTTGTGGTATCCATTCGGACTAGTTGGTGCATCAGTCCTAATTTAGCTTTAGACGAGAAAACATTGCCCACAGTCATAATTTAGCTTTGGGTGAGACTCTTTCTACTTAAAATTGTTATAATGTATGGTATCAAACTAGGTTGGTGTGTTGGTATCCGCCCAACTCGATGATAGAGAGCAAACCATAACAAAGAGTACATTTGCATACCTTAAAACATCCATAATTTGTTGTATCGGCTATGGCACTCCTTTTCAACAGTCCACACCCTGTGCACAGCATGCTGCTAAATAAAATGTATTCCCTGGGGACCAGGACCACTTCCGAAGCTAATCGCACGAGGGCAACCAGAGCTGAAGATCACCAAATAGATCAGCAGAATGAGAGAGACAAACAGGCAGCAGCATGCCATCTGCACAACTGCATTAGCAATGAGAAAGAATGTCAAATACTAACCGAATTCGATGTCTAGGCAGGCAGAACTGTTCCCTCTGCATTTTCCGGACAACGTCGGGTTACTCAGCTAGTATGTAATAAATGTAACAGCAAACTCTTGCACAGTGCCGGCGTCCGGTTCATTGCTGCTCTACTGACGCCACAAGTCGGCAGAGTCGGCGGAGCCTCGCCTCTCTGGTCCGGCCCTCTCCCAGGCGATGTTCCAGCTCCGACCCATGGTGTCGGCAGAGCCGGACATTCTCTAAAATACGACAACGCGTTTAATTAACTTTGGAATTTGCGACAAAGGTCTCGCCGGCGCAATCTCCTGGAGGCTCTTTCTTTTGATATGGTTATAACTTCGTTTTGAGACGCGGCTCCCATAAATGCCGCCGTAAGCTGGGACTGCAGTTAGCGATATGGCTTAATAACCGAGCAACAGTGGATTTAAACTGGCCGGCTCAATTTCGCGCCCCAAATGAACCTGTGGATCGGTTTTAATTCCAGGCTCTGCAGGCGTCCAATTGTACGGTTCGTTCCCACCGGTGTGAGAGTGGGTGTATTCGTAGCGTGCCATCCCTGGTTCAGGTCAGATGTTTGAAAGGTTGTTTGGTCACCTAAGTGTGGTTGTATGTTCATAGAGTGGGGTTTTGGTTTCAGTCAGAGCGACATAGAGAGATCTTCTCTGGCGTTGGTGGCACTGATCGCTTTTGGGGCGACATTTTCACAGGCTAGGGCTTTTTTCCTAATGGCTCTCATCCTGGATCCGCGCCTGGGTGCCTAGTGGCATAACATGAAGCAATGGAAGATGTATCCCCTGCACGAAATGCATGCTTTCGAAGATTACACAGACCAATTACGCGTGCTAGGACAGCTTGACCGTGCCTTGTTTAGTCCAGAATACATTTTCCGCGACACTGTAATGTTGCCGTAATGATGATCTGAGAAAAGATTACACTCTGATTAGGTTAGTTCAGTAAAGTTGCTTACTGTTTGACGCAAAAAAATCCATCGTCTTACGTTCTGCTTACAGAAGCCCTTCGCAGCCTGGAGTGCTGACAATATCGAGTAGATTCAACCTGGTTTTTACCCAGTGTTTGACTTCTCTGCGTCTATCAGCGCTTCAGCAAAAGTCTGCGCTGTTGCTGTCAAAGTGCTCCTATAAAACCTTATTCTCCGTCAAGCGCGCTTTCTCGAAGTATAGATCAACACAAGTCAGATCTCCAAACACGCAAAAATGGCGAGGCTGTTTTCCTTTGTTGTTGCCTGGAACGTGCCGTTGGAACGGACTGGCACTCCACCTGAAGAGCGGGGGTCGCCATTATTTGCCGGAGCTGGCGAGAACCTCTGGAGAAAGTCTCTGGCTGACAGTCATCGAATTCAGACGGGTCTCAATGCGTTTGTGTGCGTTGTTTGCGTCCCCCAGTGTGGCGGTATCGCTAAATTTTGCATAGAAATGTCACTAAATTACCGATTGAAAAGAAGAACGTGACGGAAAATTTAATCTGGAAGATGTATACCGATTTTTATCGCCTTGGGAATCAAGGAGAGATAGTTCGGTGGCACATTCTCCTAATCTTAATATGCCGATTTGGGCTTTATGTTTCAGATGCGGCGCGAGGGAAGCAAGAGGCATGCGAGATTAGAAATAAGAGCTGAATTGAAGCCATTGGCAGCGTCATTCCCGCCATAGGTTAACCGTCGGTTATTGTTCACGAAATGCATGGCTGAGAAAAGCATTTCCATTCCATTTGCATTTCCATTTCACCACGAAGACTATCGATAGCTTTGTTGTAGCGAACTTCTACGCTCTTGCTCACAAACACTGAGTTGGGTACGCTATTCCCAGACGTAAAACTTGGTGTTAATAGTCCTGTCAGCTCACAGGTGATCCAGCTTCTTTAATGGCCTTATATTATAATAAATTCCGCTGTGGCTTCGTTCTTCTAAATCAACAAATTCAACACAACTGACTATATGTCTCAACACGTCAGTAAATTCCTCTCCAACGATCCAGCCATTTTCCTAGTGTAAGAATGAATGACACTACCACCATCATATCGCAAGGTCTTGCACTTTAGCTGTTCGTAGGAAGAGTATTACACTCTAAATTTCGGCAACAGCACCACACCACCCGGTGTCAGGAACTACACCACACGCCTGCAAGTCGGTCAGTGCCCTGGCTGCCAGATGTCACCCCCACCGGGAAACAAGGCCCTCCGCTCGGGGCTGTAACCCCCCTCCCCCTCCCCGGGCAGCCGCGCCGAGCGTCGTCCGGCGGTGCACGTGTGATCCGGTATGAATTGGTGAGGTCACCGGCTCCCCGGCGGGCAGTGTACTGCGATGGCTGGCGGCTGATGCCGGAACCGCAGCCCCTTTACGATCCGACTGACAGTGGATACCGTGCAGGAGTGTGAGGGCGATGTTGCCTTCGCAATGAGGCACGAGCATTGTGGCTGGGATGAAAGATTCTCTCGTAGTATAGAAGGGAATAAGTATATTGCCAAAAAAATGTTGCTATTTGGTAATGTGATTAAAACATCGAACGGTATTTACTGTTTTCAACTTGAACTTCCGTTAGAAGCCGTTCACTGAGCTGCTTTTCTTCCTCAAATACTCGTAAGACGCGGCTCAGGATACGCTCTGATGTTCAACTGCAGTCTCCGTGTGAGGCGGTACAGCCTATCAGGACAGGTGATGTTGTGCGGGACAGCATCACCCGACGCTCAGGCGGCAGCGGTTCTGAACGTTGGAGCCTGACTCCTTTGGTCGAACATGCAAGTCTGGTAAAAATTCATGAATTCGTTTAAATCGTATTATTATGCTACATCACTAGTCTCGAAATGAACGCATTAGCATTATTTTTATACAGCAAACAGGTGGCATTCATTGGAGGATCCAGAACAGTGGTTGCAGGTGGGTTTGAGAGGGCTAAATTTCAAGAAGATCCACAAAATTCGGAAAACTCAGCGGATTTGGATTCCTTGTACCTTATGAGACGGTTTCAAACAAACGCCCCAAGCAAAAGTTTATTAGCTTTCCGTTTAAGTTAAAAAATGTGTCAAATTTCGTCGATTCCAGGAGATTTCGGGGTGGGGTCAAAGACTCTGCGCCCTGATCAGCTAGAGGTTGCATTTACTTCTCAGGTGTTAATTTCGATATCGCAAGGTAGGTATTCGTGACACAATGTGACACCTTATCAAAAGCGGTAACAGAAGAAAATGTTGCAAAAATTTCAAGTTCGGGCCAGAGGAAGGACCTGTCTTACACTGCCTTGCTGAGTATTATATGGTCCATGGACCTTGTGCATTGCAACTCCCGATTCGGAAGACCCCGGCTTATCTTTTGTCTCACTAGTACATAATGAGACATTCTCGAATTTAGGCCAATGACTCTCAGTTTGAATGGTCTGTGATTTTTAAATTGTTCACGCCTCTGCCGCACATTTCCTGTTGCTCGCTAAAACCTAACACATGACACCACCGTGCTGCAACTAGGGGAGGCGCCACGGATTTCGTCTGGTGGTGGTGGCAGAGCCTTTCGGTGACCTCCCAGCAAGAGGCCTCCAGCAATGGGGTCTCCTAACTTACACCCCAAAATTAATATTTCTCATCAGATTTCGGTCACGTGATTGTGATTCTTTGGTAAAAAAATTGTAAAAATTTGACAAGCTCTGTAAAAAATTAATAAAAAATGCGTTGGATAAAGGGCCTATAGAAAACCCCGCGGGGCAACGGTCGGCCCCCCCCCCCCCCCTCTGTTGCGCCGCCCCTGGCTGCAACGAGTGGCTCGCCGCCCCACGCTCCGTGCCAGCCCACCCGACTAGTTCCAGGTCTTGTGGCCTCTGCTCGTAGGGTAGGTTAACCGCAGCCAGCCAGCACTTCGCTCCACCGAAAACATAGTACTGATACAGGCGAGGGAAATGAAAGAGGAAGGAACAGTCGTGAAAGGACTTGATGTATGTGTGTAAGTGTTTTGATTGTGTTTTACCCGTGTATTTATCGACAAATGAATGTCAACGACATTAATGTTGTTCAATGGGGGATCTCCACTCTTATGTCGTTTTCAGATGAATGTGTCTTGGCATGCAAGTTACCTTTGCATTTTTACCTCTTCTCATGGAAGTGGACCTTGTTATATCAAGTATTGCTCATGAAAGGAAACAATTCGTAGGGTCTTGAACTGCGATAGTAGTTTGGTAGCTCATGTAAACAAAAACTTAAAGAGTACTTTGGCTTGAGAGACAACCCGGCCGAATATATTTGATTGTGTATACCCCAAAAGTGGTGCTGGTGTAACAATGTGGTTCTGACGAAAGAATGCTGACTCCTAGGCCAAGACTTCGTCAGCTCGCGTTTGTCTGAATCTGATTGGCGGTCTTCTTTCCCCAAATGGGCCCACTTAAAATGTGATTAGCTTAGCCATTTTTCGTCCGAGTTACGTGTGAATATACTCAAAGGGAGTGTTTCTACCGTTTTGTATTGCTCAAGCATTTTTCTACAGTAAGTAGCTTTTGTTTTTACGTTTGAATGAAATAAAATAAATATATAAGCCTCAAATAATTTAATTTTTGCAGGAATTGTTGCGGCTGATTTCGGTATAAAAGCGTTGTTTACTATAGTGAAGGCAAACAGACGAAAGAAGAAGTAAGGTAATACGGCGCACGTAAGACATTTTATGACTGTGATGACCGAAAAGAAATTGTAAACAAACAGTCGAAGCAGAAGCGATGTTTTGTTTGAATGCTGCTGCCAGCGCTCACGAGCTATTTTGTCAAGATGTGATTGGTTTACGCAATCGATACGTTTTTAAGTTTGCATCGAATTCTAGTGATGGAAGCAGGCTGGGGCAAAACCGCTAACTTTTGTATTCCATACCTATGCTGGAATAAACGGAATATCTCAGCAAATATACTTGAGAAATTCAGAAAATCTTTTTACAATACCGTGTCCATAACTCCATGGCCAATATCAGTAAACACACTGCCTTCAATATTTGTTAAATCATCTTTAATTAATAATCTTTGTCTCCCGAATTCACGCGTTGGTTGGGCTTTAAGAAATTAGGGGAAAGCGGGGTAAGATGGACACCCTAACAGTTTTTTGACTATAGAGCGCCGGTTATTCGTCCTAGGAAAACCGTTGCTAGATCATTTTGAAGGTTGATCAATTGCCCATTTCGGGTAGAAACGATGGCACCGTAATCAGTCATACAAATTAATGGCGCTTATAAATATAAGGCAATGTCTTTTGCCCAGTTTGCCCCTTACTTGGGGCAAAATGGAGCAACCTCCGGGGTAAAATGGTCAATTTATTTTTGTGAAATAAGCTTGTTCTTCGAGCGCAGTGCAGCAAATTCATTTATATTTACACCTTGAAGATATAAACCCTAAATATCACTCATTTTCCTACATACCGCTTTGATCACGGCCAAAAATAGCATATAAGTGGGCAGTTTTAACAAAAAAGTCACTATATTATACATCGTAAGTTTCGGCTTAATGGATCACGTTGTGACATATTGCCCCGTGTGTGTTTATTTTGCCCCATCCATTGTGCCCCACGGACACTGTTGAGACAAAGTTTATTGTGCTATCAACAAATTGCTGGGCCTGGATATCTGTTGCCGCTCACCGAGATCCTGTATCTGTCGACCATCAAATAACTAGCTGCTGACATAAATGCTTTGCTTATCATGTGAATAAATCGTACTTGAAGTCCAGTTAGCTTCAAATTTATCTCTGTTATTGGCAATTTTTTCCATTGATCACGTATAGAAAAAAAACGTGGTGACCGTCTTACCCGGGTGCCTCATCTTGCCCCGCTTTCCCCTACAGTATCCTAGGTTGGGGCAGAAAATGACCCCTTCTGACCTTCCATCTACCCATCATCCGAGGCTGGGTCGGAAAATGCCCCCTGCAATTTTTCGACTAGCAATTTTGTCAAAATAGTTTAAATCTCTAAAGAAGATATAATTTGAGTGAGGGGAAGGTAACGACAAGACTTTCAATATGGAGATACACTCTCGCACAGGGGTAAGGGAAGTTGGGGCAATGCCGAGGCTTGGGGAACAGCCGATATTGTCAATTAAGCTTAAACGCGTGGGCGATGCTGGTTTCTGCAGACAGTCCCAGAAAACTCATCTAGAGAAGGTGTATTGCTGCAGAAATCGCGCTGATAGTGCAATTAAGTGAAATGCAGGACAGCCTAAACGATTTGGGGGTATTGATGTGTCGAGGATGGATGACATCATGATAGTTAATGTTAAGCATGAAATAAAGATCCTACACATGCCAAATACTTTATTTTTGAAAAGATATAGCCAGAGAAAATTCAGATTTGGGGGTACGTAGAGTACCTGTATCTAAGCGTGCAATGGGTATGGAGAGTACAAACATAAAGTTATAACAGTTCGACCCATGGCTAGGTTCTCAGCAATATTACATTGAAGACATGCTTTTGGGGGCAGAGGTAAATTCGCGTTAAAAAAGGTCAGCATTGCCGAAATCCGTCCATTGACCTAAAAGTGTGGGATTTCATAGGACGTCTTAATTTCATCTGTGTGACATCATTCAAAAGCAAACATTGTATTTGCAATACCTGTGTGCAACCAGTAAAATGTATAGTGTAGTGTAGTGTATATGTATAGTGTAGATGTCGCAGCGCTTGTAAGTAATCAAAATATTTTAAGCCTGCAACAGCTTACAATAACATTTTAATTCCTTAAGTCTTCCATAGAGAAGCGTTTTAAGTTTCTACATATTTTGTTCGATAGATAAGAAAACGGCAGATTTGCTAATTCGGCATAACCCGCAGTTTGGGGGCAAATCCGAAAAAAACACGCTTTCAGATTCTTTGTTGCGTAACAGCTGAATTAAATCCAATGGCTCAATTAACAAAGTCAATTTTAATAGGCAACTGATTTGGCTTGCCAATGCTATCGATAGCTATTTTGCAAAATGATAAGTCTTCCCGTCACAAGGATCAAACCAGGGCAGTTTGGCGTTGCCCCAATCTCCCTACCTGTTTGCAGTTGATTGAGCGGTGGGTGTACCTCGGTGAACCAGGTCACTGGGGCCTCTGTAGCCCTGTGAGTATCGCGTACCGTGTCCCCGTATCCAGTTCACCGTCGAATACCGCCTCTCTCTCTCCGCTCGGTGCCACCTTGGCCCCATACCGGAATCCTCGACCTCCGCAGGCGGCAGCGCTGCCGGACGGCCGCGCCGGCTCGCTGTGGGGCCCCTCACTACTACACACTCTCCCTCCCCCCGGCTGGACCGACCTTCTGGCCATGCTAATCACCCCCTGATGAGGCACCGTTAGTCCGGCCGTGGAGCTAACCGGTGGTCGCAGCTGTGGCCGAGATCCTGATGCAGAGTGTCCGTGTTGCGATGCAGTTATACTCGGCACGGTTATACATACTGCAAGCTGGTGTACTGAACAATAGCGTGCTCATCAATTGACTGCTGTTTCCTAGCGATCAGGCAAATGATTTTTGGGGGGATCAGGTGTTCAAATAAAGCCAGTCATGAGCTTAGCGAATCAGTTCGTAGCGTTTATAACGGAAAAATGTTATTTTCCCCTATCGGATTTGACACGAGCATGAGCAAACCCGTGAAACGATCACGCGAGCTTCTTGATAACAGGCATGAGCAATATCTGCTGGAAGCCGAGCCCTCCCTGAGAGTTCTAATATCATAAGCCTCCTCCGTATTCAAAAGAAAACAATTAACATTGCACGGGAACAATAAATCGCGGCATGAAACGGCTTTGCCTTTTGTGTTTGTATCTTATGCATCCGTGATGGTATGACACATTCGTGGTTTGTTCTACGGAAAAAATACAGCATTCAAATTTATATGCGTGATATAACACGAGTGGGCATTTTCCCTGAATGGGAATGAAGTGAGAATGGATTGAAACAAAAATATTTTGATAACAAATTAATTTTAATCCATCAAGTAATTACATTCTGAAATGGTTTGTCTGACATAGTCTGGTTAAAGGGACATTACCACCTTCTTTGAATTTGATAAATGTGGTAGAGCCACTTTGTCCTGTTCCTCCATTCCAGTTCATTTTGAAAAGTTCGCCGTCAGTCGTTTGCAATCTTCATTTTAACGTCGTTCCTTTTGAAAAATTACCTAGTGAAGGAAAGTAACTGATTAAGTAGTAAGTAAAAGTGACTTAAGTAAGTAAATACGGAAAATATACAGCAAAGGACAGTTTTAAAATGTAGATACGAAACAATCGTGAAAATAAGATTGAAAACGATTGAGGGCAAATATCTCGAACGGATTGGACAAATACAACCAGAGAAACTCGCTCTAGCTCAGGGGTTCCCAACCGGGGGGGGGGGGGATTCCCTCTAGGAGGGAATAAGAGGACTGCAAGAGAGGAATGGCCAGCTTCTCAGATTCGTCTTTGAAGGCTGTTGTCAATTGCTGATGAATAAATTGAATTGCCGTTTAAATATTTGAATATGGATACCTGCTTCGTTTGATTGAAATCAGAAACACACAAGACAATGCCATATCCTCACTAATGATAAATAAATTGCTAAATCATGTTTATACATTTTCGAATGTTCATCTTAGTCTGGATGTCCCGTTCTGGGCAATGACTCTTCCAGGACACAATCGGTTCAGCCGTTTCCATGATATAGAAAAGGGGTGTGCACGTGCGCACGTGCAGATGCACCCCATTGCTGACTTGTGTGAAACTAGTAGCTAATCGCCCCCAAGCCACACACCAAATTTGAGCACAATCGGTCCAGCCGTTAGCCAAGTATAGAAAAGGGGCCTGCACGTGCGCACGTGCAGATGCACCCCACCCATGACTTGTGTAAAGCTCGTAGCTAATGAGTTCCTAGCCACACACCGAATTTTAACACAGTTGATCCAGCCATTTCTGAGATATAGCAGTTGATGGGCTCCTAACCACACACCAAATTTGAACACGATCGGCCCAGCCGTTGCGGAGTTCTTGTGAGAGGACTATTTCCGACATCCCTCACGCGGCACGCGCCACGCGCGGTGATGAGCACCAACGTCTGTCGGCACTGGTCTCATACAGGGTAGGGGGGATGGGGCTACTGAGCTAAAAAGACCGCTTGTCAATCGGACGTGCGGTTGCAAAGATATAAGCCTCTCAAAAGCGTTCTGCCGGGCCGGGCCGGGCTGGGCTGGGCTGGGCCGGGCCGCTCATACTCAGATTTTTCCCATATACCACGAAATAACTCACTTTGCGCTTCGCGCTCGCTCGCAATGATAGTTCTGAGCAATGGCTATCTGAGGGCAAACACCTTTCTTAAGTTTATGATCTACAAAACTTGCACTTGATATCCTCTCACTCTGAACTTTTGTTTTGAGGACAGTTGATTCTCTACACAGCGCAAAACCTACACATTTGAAAACATACAATACACGTGATAAACATACCTACCGTTTACACATACTGTCACATGAATAAAGCAGTGATGAATAAACCCATACACACAAGCGCCCATCTACCTAAAAAACAAGCTATGTGTTTAAACACTCACGCAAAATTTTGAGCTCTCCTTGCACCTAAGGGAGCACCCTCAAACAGCATAAGGGCTCGTCTAGCTTTCACCTGCCTATTGAAAGTTGGATCTTTGTCTCGTATGTGTATGGCCTCGAGGACATATAGTTCTCTATCGTTATTTGACCTGTCAATGATTATAGTGTTCTCAAGCATTTGTTGTCTGGTAAGTCGCTGGTCATGCTAAGTTTCTGTGTGTGTTTTGGGGCCGCCGTTTTGGAAGTGCATGGTGGTTCTTCTGCTAAGGGAAGTTGTAGTGTGTCCGATATATTTACAATTTTAACGGAGTGCGCAGTCTCCGAAAGGGCATTTATAACTGTAAATAACGTTGCACTGTTTTTTTTTTACAGGTGCAAGGCGGCTGCAAACACATGCTTGTTTTCTAGGTAGATAGGCGCTTGTGTATGTATATTTATTTATCACTGTTTTATTCATGTGGCAGTATGTGTAAACGGTAGGTGTGTTTACCACGTGTATTGTGTGTTTTCAACTGTGTAGATTTTGCGCTATACATATATATATATATATATATATATATATTAGCCGTTTTATATTACCCGTTTGTAAGTGTGTACAAAAAGTCAAGTTGCTGGAAACAAATGACGGGAAAAACATGTTCCCACGTCCCAACTGACACCGACTGGTACTTGATCCTGGTAGATGACGAGGAAATGTTTAAGGTCCTTATCCAACTAGCAGCGTCAGCAACGCCAAGGGCAAGGGCGGGACCAGGGGAGGGTGAGGTCAAATGGGAGCATGACCCCACAAAATACCCGAAATTGGCAAAAAATTGAAACATTTTTCGGTATACCTAAAGCAAGAACTACGCAATTTCTATCGAGTTAACCTGCGCCCCGCTGGGATCTCCAGCCGAACGCGCCCCGCCGCACTGGGGGGGGGGGGGGGGGGGGGTAAATTTGACCCCCCCCTCGTATATCTCCAGAACCAAGGACCGTAGCGGGCCGCGCGAGGCGGCAAACGAAAGCTCCCGATAAAAAAAACTACAGCACACTTACGATTTTCTTAACAAGGTCAAATATCAGGTCAAGGCCAATTCAAAGGTCAAAATCACCTGTTCTCGATTTATTGGCTGCAGAGACCAGACTATCAACAGCAGCGCGCCCAAACTCAGCTGAAATATTTCCAAGTATCAGAGAAAAGCACTGCTAGAGTATGAGCTTCATATAAGGTACAGTTTAAGGTCAAGGTCAGGCCACAGAAGTTCACTATGCGCAAAAGTTACATAGAAACCGTGTGACACATGTTTTATGGGTTGTTTCAGACGAAGAAATCGATGGTTACGGCCATTTTACCATTTTACCCCATTTTAAGTGAAGGTGAGGCCAAGGTCAGGTCAAAAGGTCAAATTTTAAAATTCATAATTTATATAAAAAAGGCATGATTATGAACTAGTTTTGTCCAAGGAATCCAATGGTGTCATTTGTTTTTTATGTAAGTGGTCTAAAAAAACAAAAAACGTAACGTAAAAAATGACGTCATCAGATTGTACATGTTAGAGCCATTTGGGGGGCAAAAATAAAGATATTTATTCAAAATTTGTTATAGCAATTGCTCATATGTAGTTCTATCACATGTATTCCGTGTTTTTAGTAACTTTAAATTGTGGATTGTATGGCCATTTCCCCCTCCCAAAAAAAACTGAATTTGTGAATTTTGGGGGTCAAAAATCAAAAATAAGAATCTGAGATAAATGCTTTGAAGAAAATGTCATTTTCTTTCTTTTAAAAGTTTATTTTTTCATTTTTCTTTAAAACGCGATGTTTTATGAGCCATCAAACATTTGTTGATTTTAGACCGAAATGGCCTGACATGACGTCACTAAAACGTGATTTTCGCCCAAAAACCTGAAAATATTTGTTTTCGAAACTTTCCAGGAAGATGTTAAATTGATTGATAAGGTAACAAAAGTTTCACGTCGATATCTGGCATCTTTTGAAACTATTGCGAAAATCCGGGAGAGGGGTAAAATTCACCCCCCAGCAGGCGATAATTCAGTTTGTTTTCTATCAACCACCAATGCATAAAGAGGCGAAATCCGATGAGTTATCAGAATCATGAAAATTTGTTGATTTGCAT
>JARFNZ010063856.1:3291-13560 GCA_031763405.1 Balanus nubilus
CCCCCCCCCCCCGGCGGCCGAATACCCCAGCGAGACGCGGGTTAACACCCTGGTGCTGTCTGCTCTCGCAATGTTGTAGGGATATCTCAAAGTATTCACTAGATTTGGGCTTATAGAAACGGATGCATCTAGAATCAGATAACTAAAGACAGCAAGATCTGCGCGACAAGAGCGCTGTTCTCGACAGCACGCCGACGACAGAGGATTGTGGATGTCACCGTGATTAGTGCACGGCCGCGTCCGGCGCCTGTGCCGCCGACAGTCTGCATTACCAGCGCTGATGAATCAGCCGTCCGATCAGCTGCGACCGACACGGCGCGCCGCGGTGGAATCCCGACAGACTTACCACGGCTGGTAACACCTGGTAACACGAACAGCAAGAACGGCTCGGCGAGCTCAGAACGTCGCGTGATTGTCGGAATGACAGAGCTGTCGAGACGACATCGTCGACGAAGTAACACAGCATTTGTTTATTACTATATGTGGTGAAAAACAGGACAGTCGAAGTCTATTGCGTCTAGCGGGGACAGGGGCTTCGGGGCCTCCCAGCACAGGGGCTTCTAACACATATTCAAAAATTCACATTTCTCCTTGGATTTCGGCCACTGAATTTTGATACTCGGGAAAAAATTAGTAAGAAATGAACAATGTTTGGAAATATTAGCTAAAATTGCGTCGGCTATAGGGCCTCCAGAAAACAATGAGGGCAACTGCTACCACTTCTACCCCTTCCTCTCTGATGCGCTTCCCCTGTTCACATTTCATTTACTCTGTGAGAACCGGGCCTAAGGCCATACAGTGTTTCACACATTTCTTCGCTATTCCATGCTTTCATTTTATTTCATTATTCATTCGTTTCACAATATTTTTAGTAGGGATGCACCGCACAGTGAATTTCATAATCCGGCAGGATACCGGATTAGCTGGGTGGTACGAAATTATTCGAAACTATCCGGCCGGTTATCCAGCCGGATAGTGATCATGTAGGAACATACTACAACCGACGTAACATCGAGCAATCTTACTTTTATGAATCTTACTATTTATGAAGCTGAATCGTAAGAGAGGTGCCTAAAACAGGCGTACGTATAAACTTACTGGTGTCTTCAATTCCCCCTTCAAAGGATTAATTTTGTCGTTTTCACAACCATAAAATGTCATAGTTGTTTACTCTGGTTGGTACTAAGGCGTAAGCCTACATACGTGGCGCGTCAGACCAGCCCTCGTAAGCCTACATACGTGGCGCGTCAGAACAGCCCTCGTAAGCCTACATACGTGGCGCGTCAGAACAGCCCTCGTATGGAATGTCTTCGACTCTTCGAAGTGAAATGGCAGCAACTCTGGCCATATTTAGTATATTCGTATATTTTACAATGCCTTGAGTTTTACTACACCTATTTATCCGGTAAAACCGACGCGAAAATGAATAATTGGACACTGTATACACGAATTAAACCGCATGAAGCTCAGTGCAGCAGGAGATACCGATGAGACAATTTAGAGGTATGTGAGCTAATCGGATAGTAAACGCTTCCATTATGAAAAACTCTGTTGTTAAGATAATGAAATAATCATTAATTGTATACGTTAAGGGCCAGGTAGGCTTTAATTCTTAACTTGTAACGTTGATTTAGTATTTAATGTGCATAACTGGCAGCGAATGACTTCGATCGTCACAGGAGGTTGGTTATTGCGGCAAGTGAGTTAACCCGTATCTTACTGGGGTATTTTCATAGCACGACTCGCTGGGGAGGCTATTTTTGTCCCCCCCCCCCTGCACTTCCAAAACTACGGGGTCGATTTCAAAAGATCAAACAGCGTTCGATAGCACTGGACAATTCATCGAAGGAAATTAAATATTGTTAACCTGGGGGTCACCAGTGACGTCACAGGTCAAGTCAAAGTAAAATTGTTGACCGTTCTCGGTCGGTAGCATTGTCCCGCGAAATAACGATATTAAACGCGTTAGTAAGCAATAAATTGGCATGAATCGTGTCCCTGACCTTCCAAGAACCATTCTCAGCCTTTGGTGGTCATGGGTCAGGTCAAAGTTTCTGAGGTCACGATGACCGCTCAAAAATGCAAAAGTGCTGATTTTCGTCATTGGGAGCTGTGATACATGTTTGCATGTCATTTTTCGTCAAGAACGCGAAAAATGACCCTCTTTTTCTATCTAAATCGAATAAAAAAATGACCAAATCCTCGGAACACGTAGAAATGTCATGAAAAGACAATTTTTAATTTTAGAAATGTCCTCGAAAGTTCATTTTTGCAGCTGTCGACTTCAAATTTGGTACACATATTCACCTAAGTGGTCTGTTTCATCATATATGTGTTCCGGTTTTGAAAATAATTGAAACATTTATTTACCGTATAACTTTTAACACTTTGCAGCTTAGAAGTTGAATATTTTTGGAACAGTTGACGACCAAACTAAAAGTACCGTAATTTGGTCAACCTCGTAGACGATTGCCCTCTTTCGATCTATGACAAGTATTCTTAGTTACGGTTTTCGCGGTATAGCTTTTTCTGCAAAAACCTCGGTGGCTAAAGCTAGGACGACTTTTCCTAACTTTAGCCACTTTGTGTTTTTGTTGTTTCACTTCACTCAGAGTTTTCACTTTTTTGTTATTAAAGACAGAAATGCAAAGCTGAACCGGTTTAAAATAGCTTAAAAACAATATTTTAAGTATTCATGAACATTATTCATGAACTCATGGTCAAATGAGTCGGATTAACTTCCTTTCACAAATACATATTTAATTTCGTTAAAGAAATCTCCAAATCACTTCAAAACAAGTAAAAACATTCATACAAACATACATCTAAATATTGAGACGAATGTTATAAAAGGCGAATTGCCATGCGGTCATCTTGCGTTAAGTTACCGTCACTGATTCGCGAGGCGTCGCCTGCCTTGTCAGCGGCCGGGCATGCGAGCCCGCGACCAGATGGGCTGACGACCCGCTCTCCTGGCTGGCTGGCCGACTCAACAACATATGCTAATTGGCCCAGGTTTGGTCCGGCCGGGAAACACGGACTTCTATTTTATCCTTTTCACGAATATTTGATGTGTTGGATTGGGCTAGTACCTAAGCTAATGACACGAAATTATCATTTTCATTCGGCTAATGTTCAAAGTAAGATCGCAAACACTTGTTTAAAATTAGAACTAACATTTTGTAACGTTTATGTATCATAAAAATGTAAATAAGAGTGAAAACAATGTGCAAAAGGAAGTGGCTAAAAGTAGGGTATTTTCATGGATTCGTAGTTCTAACTTTAGCCACCTTAAATATCTTTCGACATTCGTGGCGCACCACTTATACAATTAGTTCACGAAAATGTTCAGGATATGCGCTTTCTCGAGAACGGTAGCTTTCATGGCATGCTTATTATGTTGGCCTAGGGTTATACCACTTTTTAGGTCTGATTTTTTCCTGTTTTGAGTTATACCTAATAAAAACCGGACTCACAGTCACACACTTCATGCGTCATGAATGTCTACCTCACAACAACGGGCTGCCATTGTACCAAGTGATGCTGAACAATAATCTCTGTTGCGCAGCTCGTATGATTTTGTCGCAGATCATCTCTAAACTACCAACTTGAAAAACGCTAAAGTTAGGACGCTGGCTAAGGTGTTACGTTACGGTAATATGCCAAAATTCAATATTTTGAAGTTTTCTTAAACCTAAAAAACTGAGCTAGCGGGTTAATAGGATGGTCCATTTTGAGGCTTTTGATATATAACGATTGACTTAATCTTAAAAGCTGTTCGCTTGACAGCGTTTTCGCAAACCCTTGTTTTTTTGTCAAGAACGGGGAAACATGACGTCACTGTTACGTAATTTCCGGCCGACCTACCATGACATCATCACTTTTCCTCAGCCAACATGTGTCAAATTGATGTGAATGAGAGTACTGGAAGTTTGGGGACGATACTCGTATTGTTTTAGGAGATGTTTCCAAAAACGGGGGGGGGGGGAATAGCCTCCCAAGTAAGTCCCAGGTGAAAACGTGAAATATCCGGCTATCCGGCTGAGTAATGCAAACTATCCGACCAGATACCGGATAGTGCACAAATTGCAAACTATCCGGCCGGATAATCCGTCCGGATGGTTTATCCAGTGTATCCATAGTTTTTGTATTAATAGTTATGGAATATCGAACTGACATCTCCTCTGCAAGAACATAATAATAATATTCACTCTGAGGAACTCCTCACTGTTGAGTGGCTAGCCCAGCATGTTTTAGTGCCGCCCAGCGCACACCGCAGCGGGCGCTGAATTTATACTTGTACTACTTGGTGAGGCGAGAAAATCGTTCTAAATTATGGAGCTGTATTTTTATGAAAATATATTACCGATAACCCTTTAAAGTTCGATGGTATGATACCACAACATCCGATAATCCGAGATAAGCAGATCGTAGGACTTGATGGGCGCATTACATCTTTAAAGCTTGAAGCACTCGGTCAATAATGTGTCATTGCATACCCGTAGCTCCATGTGTGTTTAGTGGTCAGGTCATATTTAGACCGGAGTTGGATGACGCATTTCACATAATATGGGTACTACAATGCCAAGTAGGTATGCAGAAACACTGTTCGTGATGTTTGGCTTCACCGACTCACTTCTGTCCTGAGCAGTAAGCAGCCTGTTTAGAAGAAGCCGTCCCTCGCCACCAGCGACGCCCTCTGTCCGACCGGAGGAGCCGTCCCTCGCCGCCAGCGACGCCCTCTGTCCGACCGGGGGAACCGTCCCTTGCCACCAGCGACGCCTTCTGTCCGACCGGAGGAGCCGTCCCTCGCCACCAGCGACGCCCTCTGTCCGGCCGGAGGAGCCGTCCCTCGCCACCAGCGACGCCCTCTGTCCGGCCGGGGAGCCCAGGACCGGCGCCGCTCTGCGTCAGTCCTCAGTCGGCGCGATGGAGAGCTCGCGGTGCCGCGTGCGGTGGCGTGGTCAGCGCCGACCGCTTCTGCAGCTGCCGTCTCTGCCGTCCCTGCTGATCGCCTGGTGTGTTGTCATTACCATCACAGGTGAGTACCGGCTGGAGGGCAGCGCCAGACCCCCTGACGCCCTGCCCCCATCCCCCCCCCCCCCCGGCTGAATCCCGTGCCCCGGGACGGGAGCGGAGCGGGGGCGGAGAGCTGATGAGTTTGGGTGTCTGTCGGGCAGCAGGGCGGGTCATGACGCGGCTGTGTGTGACACGGCTGGGCGGTGTTTATGTTCTCCCACCCAGAGACTGGTGTAGGGCTCCAGTTACCCACAGTACACGCCTCGTGGTTTGTTTGGCGGCCGGCGTGATCTAATGCCGCCCGTTGCAGGCTGAACGTGTGGGCGATGTGTGACAATGCTCATCGTTCACGGCATGCTCCGATTGGTGAAACGCACTGGGTGCTGTGATAATGTTTATGTTGTTGTAAATTTTTAATTAATCTAGATGAGGGTTTAATATTAAGCTGTTTGTTCCTAACTATTAAATGAAACGGCCCGATCATGACGTGCATATAGTGCCTGGTGATTTGACTCGCGTCGCTGAGAAGTTTGGTAGCACTTGGCGTACAACTGCTCACGCTGTAGTATTCAAAGAATTTAACTAAACAACGATTAAAAAAAACGTTGATGTAAGAAGGACCAAATGAAATGTCATTATCAATAACTTAAGCAGAAGTAACCAGAAACAGGTAATTATGGCACACATCAACAGTTCTAAGGCCATTTAGATTTCAGACGTTGGGCCTCCTGTGACAATTGATGCCATCATACAAGCTGTAAACCAGTAAGAAGCCGTCGTTGGCGATGAACGAGTGATCGCGAAAGAAATGTACTTATGGTGCGGCTGGTATGCGGGCTTAGGTATTCCTGAGCCGTAAAATAGGACGTACACGTGCGCACGTCCAGTGGCACCCCTGCACCCCGACTTCAACACAATCGGCTCAGCAGTTCCTGAGATAGAGAATAGGGAGGTGCAGGGTGCACATGCCGACGTGCCCACGTGCAGAGGCACTACTTCCCTGGCATGTGCAAATGATGCACCTGTTTGATCCCTAACAACACGCCAAATTGGAAAAAAATCGGCCCTGGCAATGTGGACTAGGTATAATTGTGAGAACACTATTTTCAACACCCCTCACGCGGCACGCGCCACGCGCAGTGGTAGTCAGTAGTAACCCACTTGAGTCAGCACTGAGCTCAAACGGGGTAGAGTGAATCAAGCCATCCAGTAAAGAAGACCGTTTGCTAATGGAACATACGGTTAGAAGGATATCAACTTCTCAAAAACGTCGCCGCGCGCCGAGCCTATTCAGCTTTTCCCCATACGTTAAAAAAAAACGTTCATGACAAGCTGATTTATTGACTTCCGTGAGCTGATGCACCGCGAGTCGATGTATTACAATCACATCGCGACGCATCACAACGCACCGCATGAGAAACGCACCCGTGTTTGGCGGGCCTGAAGGAAACATCCGAATTATGGGAATATGATTGAGGTGGCTGTTTTGAAATCCTTGTCAAGTAACTTATTTCAGTACCTTCATGTATTCCGTAAACTCTCTCATCCCCAACATATGCGCTGTTTTGTCATGAAAAAACGGTGCTTATACTTGATTCATTTAGGCATTTGGTTACGTGCAATCACGTGGAGCAGCGAACGGTCCTTTCACAAAGTGGAGTGTTAGGCGAGTTATGTTAGCAATTATATGATGATATTTACCGTGATATTAAGTGTTTCAATAAATGTTAATTTTATGTAAGTCATTATTTGTTACATATGTCTATACCTTCAGAGTAGAAAATGACATACCTAACAATATGGGCAGCTTTTGAAATGTATGTACACCACTCTTCATAATCCATACCGAATAAATAGGAAGTCGGTGTGTTGAAAATATATTGCTGTTGAACATGTTTTTTCGGGGGGGAATTAGTTAAACCAGTGGTATGTCTTGATATTTCATATTTATTGATAGGAATGTCCTATATTAGTACTTTATTAGCGACGTAGCAACGTGAAAGGTGTCATTTATCGCATGGGAAAGCAGGGTTAGCATACCTACGGCCGTCGGGCCGTTTCTGTGAGTGATTCGGCACCACCAACAGCCGAACGCTGATTGGCCCAATCAAGGCCATGACGTTTATATTTTTTGTTCTGCTGTCTATCCAAGCACACTCCGATAACGCAGCAGCGTCGATAGCGATCACCCCGATAACGCAGCAGCTTCGATAGCGTTCACCGAGAGAATACCGACGGCGCGCACTCGCAGACCTATGGACCCGGCTGCCGAGGCGGCCTTGTGTCGACATGTCTTTGTATCGCGGTCAGTGATGCAAATTCCGCGAATATGTCCGCCTGTCCGCATTGGTCGGAAATTGCAGCGATGTAGATGGGTTGACAACTTGTTTATTTCAATCAAACGGAAGCGTTTTTCTGGGGACCGGTTCGTCGTACGATGCTGCAGGGTGCAGCTGATCACTCGAAGTCACGGATAGTCACGAGTTCTGGACATTCTAAGCATTTTACAAGAAGCAGGGCAGGTATGTACTAGTGATTCGCATGACCGACTGTGGGGAGAATGTTACACAATTGCCAGACTACTGTGGCTTTAGCAAGCTTCATGCCATACAAGGCGCCATGCAAGTGATTGATTATGCTACAATGTCAGCATGATAATGCTGAACAATGAGTGCGGAGGCCGATGTCTCTGTCGTACACATCAACCTTCTTAGGTATGTTGGACAACACGACTATTTCGCTCACTGACGAGTCTAGCGAATTCGCTCACCGAGGAATGGCGGCTGCCCCTGCGTTCCGGAGCATTTTTTTGTTTTGCCTACTACTGCGCCACTTCACGTCGGCCGATATTAATCAGCTGGATAATAAATGCTTGGTAATACAGATCAGTATTGAAGTCCGATCGTCTTCGCCATTAGGTTGAACTTGTCGAAGTTCAGTTTAACTACAAAATGCAAATAAAAACGGCATAAAATGCATAGTGACGAGTTTGACAAAATTGTTATTTCGGATTTTCGATTAAAAAAAAAACTTTTACATCAAAATGAAACAAAATCCATTAAAAACTGTCCACGATTTTTTTTGCTGATAAAACAGGATATGTGTTAGAGAACTAGCTATAAATGATCGATTCCAATCAAATATGACAGCTGTTGACGTAATTTTTATTTGCTTTTTTGCGTTTCTAGATGACTTACACAGAATAAATGACACCGCTGGATTTCTGAAGCAAAACGGATTCATTATCATGGATCTTCTATTTCAAAATATCAATTTGAAAATTTCATCATAATTGACCTGACCCTGACATAACTTAGATCAGATTGTAAAATTACCGCCACCATAGATTTCAGCGTGTGAAACTACCCAATGATAGCACTTTGGCTTAGTTTGGTTCCGAAGCTGTTGATTGTGCGGTCCTTACACCCCATAACGCGAAGACACTTATGTTGACCTTTGACCTGAACTTGACCTGCCATGCGACCTTAACACGAAAATCTTCAGCATGTTTGAAATGCGGCTTGCAGAGGGCTTTCGAATACCGCCTCAGAGTCTCGGTATGCCTATTGGTTCCCAAGAGAGCAGGGGGAGGTCGGATCCGACCTCCTCCCTGTCGGTCGTGGGTGCGGAAACACAGGCGGTGCCGGCTAACGTATAAGGTGTTGTGCTGTGTGTGTCATTAGGTTGAGGGGCGGGCAGCCCCTGGCCATTTGCTAATGGATGGTATTAAAAATATAGCACGTTTTCAATCAAAATGGTAAACGCATTGACCTCTATAGAGGTCAATGGGCATACGCTGCGTTGATTTCCAGACAACGAAGCATAACTTCCATTCAGTGTTTCTGCAGCAGGACTCTAATGTAAGCTGATGTCTGTTAAATATGTCTGATGACAAAACGCATGCAGAACGATGAACATCAAACAAATGTGTTCATTACAAACAAACCGTGCTACTAGTGGTGTCCTCGAAATTAATTTCCATCTGATGCCGGAAAAAAACTATCATGCTTGTGTATGGCGAAACCAACGCCAAAATAGGCATCCCTACTGAAGTGGACTTTGCAAATAATTAAATTCACACCCACCTACGATTTTAACCATCCGTCTTAAGTATTTACAACCTCCACTCAAGTCGCGGGCGGCGGCCGGCAGCCGGCTCACCTCACTAACGCCGCAGTGCAGATTAGTTTGATTGCCAGCTGAGGGGGTTGAGCCCGTGCCGGCGGCGTGGCCTGGTGCTGGGCCTGGTAAAGAACCGTGCTGGTGCCGTACCTCAGCCACGGGTGTGGTGCGGGACCCGGGGGCGCGCCGCCAGAGCCGGTGTCGAGTTTTAGAGGGCTCACTCGCGGCGCGTGGCAGCCGGCGGCCGGTACGGCCAAGACGGTCAGTAACGGAAAAAACGACAGGAACCCGCCGCACTAGGGTGAGAGGTCTTTTGATGTCGTACTGTGCAAACCGAACTCGTTGATATTTTTTTTTACTGAGGTTATTGAGTACTTTCTTCTCTAAAGTCCGTTCATTAAATCTGTCTGATTTATATTATTTCTCGTGGTGCTATTCACTGAGCTTCTGGTATTCTAAAACAAGTTTTCGTCACATTTTTCGTTTCGGCGGACGGCGGGGCGGAGGAATGTCGGACTCTGTTCGGGCGGTCGGGCCGGCCGAGGCGGGCTTTGTCGGGTCTCGGCGTCACACGCCGTCCCAGTCCCGGATCGAGGCACGTGTTCGGCGGTGACGCGTCAACTGCGGCAACTGCTCACCGAGACGGGGTGAGACGGGGCACGGGGCGAGGAGGGCCGAGACGGAGCGAGGAGGGGCGAGGAGGGCCGAGACGGGGCGAAGCAGCGTGTTAACACTGACCACGGGCCTGAAGGGCGTCAGTCCTCAGTCCCGGCTCCAAGGGGAAGATTCTGCGGAAGTGTTTTTGGGATCAAACACAGAACGGTTAATGAAATTAAAAAGAAACAGATTCACAATACGCACTGGTTAAAAGCTGTTCCAAAATGCAATTTTCCTGTGATCGAAATGTATGGGTTCTTATCTTATCAACCAGGAAATGTTTCGAATTGGTGTTAATTTAATGTGTTCTGGAGTTTGTGCCTCGGTGGACTCTGCAGCCGCCCGTGACGATATCCACTGTTCGTTTACCTGAGATATACCTAACGTGAATGAGAAACTCGTCCTTCCCGCGGTTGTTAACTTATAATCCGCTATTAACTGGGGTGGGGGGCGGGGGGGGGGGGGGGGCCC
>JARFNZ010063967.1:0-13551 GCA_031763405.1 Balanus nubilus
GGGACGGGACGGGACGGGACGGGACGGGACGGGACGGGACGGGACGGGACGGGACGGGACGGGACGGGACGGGACAGTGGGACGGCGGGGCGGACCGTTGACCGTCCCCGTCCGACGGCGGCGACCCCACCCTGTCGGCGGCGTCATCCAAACCGGCGTCAATCACCAGCCAGACCGTTACTACGGCCACTGACCGCCATCGCAACCGGCACACGACCGTGAAAACATCACCCTAACGCCACCGCCGCCGGCACGGCCTCGTCACCCGGTCAGCGGCGCCGGCGTTATTCTGGACACAATTAGAGCGAACACCAGCCTCGCCAGGAGCGTCCTTCGTGTCGCACTTTCAGTAATGGAACATCCAGGTATCAATTTCTCACTAAGGCGAAACGAGCCTACACGACAGTTCCAAGTCATTCTCATAAAAATACAATGTCGGTCGGTTTGCCGGCGTTATGCGTACGGATTACATAGCGTGCCGTCGGCAGCTTTCCTGGCGACAGCGCAGCCGGCGCCGCTTAGCCGGGTGTTCGTGACGCCGGCGATCGTCGTGGCGGCGGCGGCGGGGCGTGGTGTCGGCAGCGGTGCCACCTTCCGTACCGGCAGGCCGGCCGGTCATCATTGATCCAGCGTCGGCGACACGGCACGGCGGGCCGTGACAACACCTGGTCAGCCGGCGCCGACCGGGAGTTCCCCACTACCCTGACCCCGCACCGCCAGAAACTTGACAGCTTGACCCTCCCCCCCCAAAAAAAAATAGGCTTGGGCGTCGGAGTGGAAACTTGGAGCCAAGGACCGTGCGACTGCGAGTGAAAAATCATGGAGACAACAGGATGTAGTTCGTATTGATACAATGCACTTCTGATCTTCATGTCATAATTAATATCACAATTATGAGATTGAAAAATTATCATCCGAAACAAAGAGTGAGAGTGGAGATTATTCATATTTGGGTGTTACTTCCCAACATGATCGTCAAATTTTGTGGCACTGCGCACCGCACGTGGACCTCGGACCTCGACAGGGGAAGAGCCGCGGGAGGAAGAGAAAACCTCTAAACCGCCGCCGAACCACGCAGCCCGGCAGCTAGTCGCAAACCAAAAAACGGCCCACTTCGAACCGGAGAAGCCGTTGACCCCGCGTGACGCTCATTTCGTTATTTATTCAACAGCGATGTGGCCGCACATACTAGGCAGTTATTAGGAAACTTTCCGCAGTCCGGGCGCCGCGCGTTATAAAATGGATGTGTCAGGACTGTCGGAACAATGAACATTCTTTCGCATAATCCCGCTATACATAACATGCTGCATAGAACCTGAGCCAATGTAAAAATAATGAAATGGGACTTCTGCCCTCATCATTATAACACTCTACAGCGTCGTGTTTGTGTATAACTGGCACGAACATACATCAGCTCAGGAGATACAATGCCATTCATGGAACGACGCGGTATAAGTCAGCCAAATCGTACCAAGGGGTGACTTATTGCGACCACAGAAATCAGCATTCAGTCCAGCTTTACTGCCTGACCTCTAAATCGAGAATCAAAGCAGCGATCCCATGGGAAGCTGTGACCCGGCCTCCCATGAACGATGGCAATAATGGAACGATAATGATGATTGTGGACTGACTGACGTCTGACCGATCTTTTTAGACGCAGAAACGACCTTTATGAATACATTCATTTATCGATGGAGTCGGGGGAAATCGGGAGATCTTAGAGCGCGGAGTATATCGGTCACCGGACACGGTATCAGCACAATGTAACACATATTGCCACACGGATTACCGCAAAGCACTTCTCAAAAACGTCACTGAACAGCGATAAGCCAGACAAGACAGGCGCTGATCGATCGTGCTGAAAATAAAGCAGCTTAACCCATGTCACCCGAGCCCCAGCGCGTTATCGAGCCACCAGCACGGTCGAAGGCGCGCGTTATGGTGCACTACCCACCTCCGGGCAGGAACTCCATGATGAGGTAGAGGTTGATGGCGTCCTGAAAGCTGTAGTACATCTTAACGACCCACTGGTGGTCGGCCTCGACGAGGATGTCTCGCTCGGCACGCACGTGCGCCACCTGCTCCTTCTCCAGCATCTTCACCTTGGCCAGCACCTTCATGGCGTACACGTGGCCTGTGTCCTTCTTCTGCACCAACCGAACCTGATGAAGCAGAATGGGGACAGTCAGAGCAAGTTCAAGGGTCACATATCCACCGGTCGCATCTGAGAAGGGCAAAGAAACCGGGAAAGGGGGAGGAGACAGGGGCCAATGACAAGGGAACCATCACAGATCCGGCACGATTGTGAGAATCTCGGATTTCGTCCTACCCGAATCTGGTTTGAGTGCGATCACATGCCCTGGCGGTGAATAGTAAGGCGCATTGGATGGAGCCGCCACAGAGAATGGCAGATTGCATGGCTGGTCGTTACCCTTCCGCGCCGCTGCAATACCGCCGGGAGCCGGGCCGAGTCGGGGTTGGCGCTCAGCAGAGGTTAGCTGGGAGCCAATACACTCCGCTGGCGAGCGATGTACCACGTCGGGCCGCGTCTCAAACAGCCCAACACCATCTCACACAGCCGCGGGCGGCGGCGGGCAGTTCAATGCGCGTAATGCTAAGGCAGTGGACGCGGCTCCCATAAACCGTACCGAGCGAGGCTCTCAGGCCGCTAATCACGACAGGTCCCCGTCGCCCAGACACCAGCCAGGCATTTATCACGGCGTGCACACCTCCCGGGACCCGGAGCCTGCACCGTGCACACCGTGCACACCGTGCAGTGACACGGAACGCTGCAGCCGCCAGCCCGGCGTGACAGGCCTTGGCCAGAGAGACAAAGCTCCGAAACCGAGAGGAAAAACCTCGCGTCTCGTTCTTGAAAGGCGTCGCCTCGGTGGGCCGGCCGCGTCGGTCGTTCCCACGCCTGGTAAAAACTGCAGCCACTAGCTACACGGGCTCAGTCGGCGACATCGTGACGCGTTGTAAAGCGCAGGCGACGGCTCACGGATAAAAGAAATAGGCCACCCGGACAGTGTTAACAGCGCAGGCGGGTCCGGTGGCGGCGTGCTCAACTGCTGCTGCGTCGCTGCCCCACATTGCTGACAGGGCGACAGATTTCCGAACGTCTGTCCGTACACAGCGCGTGCGGCTGCAGCTGGCTATCCGTCTGCCCTGTCAGCAGCCCGGCTCTGACGGATGAAGTGTGAGCGGGGAGCGATGGAGTAACAAGCTGCGTGTGGCGAGACCCAGCCATCAGGGAGGACCGGCGGGTCGTGCGGGTCGATTGGGGTCACTGACTGGGTCTGGAGCTGTCACTGACTCGGTCCCAGGCTGTCACTGACCCCAGGCTGTCACTGACTCGGAGTCACTCATCCGAGTCGGCGGCCGACAGCGTGAGAGTCCGTCGCTCGTCATTTTATCACGGATAGATCATAACTCAGAGAGTAGGCGCGCGGGCCGACCGGGTATATCGACCGTATTTGGCTGTACTCAGCTCCACAGATACATGGCGGCGTCTGGGCCCCATGCGGGCCGCTCCGCCGGGAATCGGGGGGCGGCTGCAGCGACAGGTCTGGAGTTAGAGCAGTCCCTGCGGGCGTTAGCGGCGTCAATAGAGTCACCTTATGACGTCAGGCACGGAGGACGGCGCCTGACAACTCCTGTCGGAACAGAGTCGTCTCAACACTGCACGAGCCGATCAGGAAGAGCCTGCCGCCTCTCAGGCACCTCAGTAGAGGGCACACAGACCGGAGATTCAAGCACATACTCAACTTCCGACTTTCAAGAGTCACGGCGCTAGACAGTACAAAGGGAGACGGGCGGGACAAAGCGAGACGGTCCCCACGCCAGAGAAACTCGAGGTCAAGAGCTCAACTCCAGAAAGAATCGCACAGGGCGCCAGAGAAAGTGAGGATCACGAGCGTCGCCGTCTCAGCCCTGAGAAAACAGAGCACGGCGTGCTGCGGCGCCGGAGATTGA
Source organism: Balanus nubilus (assembly GCA_031763405.1). Classification (NCBI taxonomy): domain Eukaryota; kingdom Metazoa; phylum Arthropoda; class Thecostraca; order Balanomorpha; family Balanidae; genus Balanus; species Balanus nubilus. Next base: position 3,976 of record JARFNZ010063967.1, read on the forward strand.
TGAAGTTCCGGGAGAGTGATGGCGCTGCCGAGTTTTGCGTTGCGTCGTCACGGTAGCGGTCAGCGCGCAGATCCATCAGACGCAACAGTCTGACAGCGCTGTCGTCCGGCCCGTCCACGGCGCGACAGCCGGGCGCCGCGCTAACAGCCGCCCGGGGCGGGGGCGGGGGCGGGGGCGGCGGACCGACAGTCAGACACAGCGCAGGCAGTAGGCGGACGGGTAGCCGGCCGCCACCGCCGGCAGCCTGCCCTGGGGCGGCGGAAGCTCAGCTGTGAGCGCGTCTCCGCCCTTCACGGCCGGCTGCCGGTCCCGTCCCATCCCGCACACCACACCACAGCAGCAGCACGCAGCAACAGCCGCCGCTCCGCCAGCGACGGCAGCCAGTTGGCCACCGGCCCGGCACCTGCCGACTGCGACGACGGGGCGCACCGGTCACCGGGCAGACAACTGCCGGGAGACGACGGGGCGCATCGGTCACGGGGCAGACAGCTGTCGGGAGACGACAGGGCGCACCGGTCACCGGACAGACAACTGCCGGGTCAGGCCGGGCCGGGCCGGGCCGCTCTGAGCCGCTCTGAGCCGATCACAGCCGAGCCGCCGGACGGCCGGGCTACGTCGAACCAAAGATACCGGCGGCAGCTTGAGACCTGGGAACGGCAGGGCAGAAGAAGGGATATACCAGGTATTAGACGACAGTGTTCGAGCTTTCAGTGGATCCCGTCGGCCCAGCCGTCAACCGGGAGGCGTCCGAGTGTGTCGCTCTTCAGAGGCCGGACGCAGTGGAGCGGAGCGGGCCCTCCTGGACCGTTCGCTGTTCACTGTTGGCGGCAGTAGTGATGGGGGCCAGGAGCCGGTAATGTGAGGTCACCGACCCAAGCCCTCATCTCCCGAGTCCCGCTGCACTGCACCGTGCCGCCGTCACGCCCATCCCGTCACGGTGCACAGCGTGACCCGACACTGCCGTCACGGTGGGCGGAGTGACCCGACACTCCCGTTACAGTTGACGGAGTGACCCGACACTGCCGTCACGGTAACTGGTGTGACCCGACACTCCAGTTACAGTAGACGGAGTGACTCGACACTGAGGTCACGGTGAGTGGTGTGACCCGGCAGGGCGCCTCCCGGCCAGGCGGCAGTGCTGCACGGCGTCAGCGTGGTGGCGGCCGATGAACACGCGGCGGCTCACACACCGTACGATTGGTTCGTGACGGGCCGACGGTGACGGCTGACTGCAGAGTGCAGAGGTCAGCCGGCGCCGTCACGTACGGCGACGCCAGGCCAACACCCTCCCTGGGACCCCCGACCCCCGCCGACCCCGCCACCGGCCGGCCGCCTCCCGTCAGCAGCCGTGACTCAACTCCTGCAGGGGGCGCCGTGTCGGTCAGCCGCCCCCGCTGGCGTCACCTCCCCGTCAGCCCTGATCGGGTCACACCCGCCGGGGTCAGCTATCGCCGGCTATCGGCGGCAGTCCGCCCGCGCCCATCACGGTCTGATCACGGCACCGCGCCGCCGCCCCGGGCAGCAGTGTGACGTCACTGACCGCAGCCCGCAGCTCCAGCTGTCGCGGCGGTGCCAGGGAACAGCTGCGAGGGTTCACTGGCCCCGACGAGACAGGGCTGCGGTGACGGCACCTTGGCACGACAAACTTCTGTCATTGGTGGCACGGGCTGGCGGCGGTTCGCGAACTCGGTTCAGTCAAATGAGGGCGTTAAACTTTACACTTGTCATGCCGCGATATGGGATTCGGCGGTTGACCTTTCAGCTAGTCGCTTAGTAGCGCTAATAATATGAAAAGCGTCCGCTTGCGCTCAGAATGCTAAAACAAAAATAATCTAGCAACTTGTTTCAACAAGATCTTAAAATCATCATGGAAAATGGTAAATGCTGATTACAAAACGCAAAGCTGTTGCCCTTTTCAAAATACAAGATGCAATTTAACTTACGATATTGGGGCTTAAACCTTCATAACACAGGATCCAATTATTCGCCGCAAACTTGGCCCTTTCATCCGGCGTCTGCGTTGGCGGCTTTGCACACTAAGTAGGCCAAATGAGGGACCCAATTACGACCGAGTACCGCTCGACATCGCACCGGGGCGTGTCACTCAGCCATCTGGCCGGCCACCGTTACCGACCCGGTCCGGTCTGTCCGCGGCTCGGCTCGGCTCGGCTCGGCTCGGCTCGGCTCTACCCAGCTCAGCCTGGCTCGGCTCTCAGCTCGGCTTGTGACGGCAGGCAGTCCGGTGACGGTGACGGTGACGGTGACGGTGACGGTGACGGTGACGGTGACGGTGACGGTGACGGTGACGGTGACGGTGACAGTCGCGGCTCAGGAGTCGCAGTCAGGAGTCTGCACTGCACTGCAGTGGCAGCGCAACACAGTCCCTGTTTATCCGTCTGTCCACCGGTCGGCCACCGCCCCCGGCTCAGCGGTTCAAACGGCTGTTTACACAGAGTTCAGTCGGTCGGCCGGTTTATAAATACTTCTCGTCTTTCCAAGCCGTGGCGCCAATCACGAGGTTCGGCTGATCCAGTGATGGCGAACCCGTTCCCAGTTTGGCTCCATCGGTATGCGATGTGTATACGTGTGAGGGGATGAAGTTACCCGCCATCGAGTGACGCCAGCTGCTAGTCCGTACTTCCCCAGGTCCTGGTGTAAACTGAGGAGCGATGACCCGAATCTACGGTCCCACCTTCCGAGTGGGCAATCAGTCCTCCCGGCCACAAAGAACGGCTTCCGTGGCGTAATGGCTTCGGCCATTATATTTAGACCCGGATGCCGCCAATTACCCGATTTGTCAGTGTACACGAGGACGTGCTCGGCTCAGCCCGTCCCCTGCCGAGGTGTCGCTGGTAACCCTGACCTTCTCCGAGCGGCCGACAGCCCCCACCGGGGCGACGGTGACCCACAGCGACCACCAAGGTCACCGCCCACCGCCCACCGCCCACCGTCGGCCGCCACCGCCCCCGCCCGCCGCCGCCCTCCGGACCGCCATCGATCAGCAGCACACTGCAATGCGGCTCCGCCGCGGACCTTCTGCGAACCGACTCGGGCGACATGAATACACAGCACACAGGCCGCCTGACGACGGCTGCGGTCGGTCCGCCACGCCCCCTCCCGCCTCGGCCCGCCCATCGCCCCCGCCGCCCCGGTCCGCCCCGCTGTCATTGCCGGTCGGGCCAACCGTCACAGGCCGGTCGGCCTCCTGGGCCACGGGCCAGTCCCAAAGGCCGGCCGGCAGAGACGCTCCGATTATCAGCAGCAGCAACCCCGCCGCTCTGACGTCAGACCGGCCCGCGGGCGTCTAATGTTAGCACGGCGGCGGAACGCTGGCCGTCACAGTGTCAACGTCACGGCACGTCACCGCGCGTCACGTAGCGCTATGTAACACAGCGTCAGAGTGCAGATCGACCCATCCATGACGTTGCTGGACGCCGATTGAGCGTCATCAGCAATCAGCATCGATCTACCCATGTCGTCAGCGGTCAGGGACCAGGAGATGTGATCAGGTCAGATCGTCAGAGGCATATGATTGGGGGAATCATGGGATGATCTTGATTTCTCCTTTATTATCACCCACACCTTCACAACCCTGACTCGTTCAACACATAACCTAGAGAGGAGACTTAGCTTACAGAGAACGAATAACAATATAAGCAGTAGAACTCTCTCGATCTCGCCAGTAGGCTTAATTTCGCAAATATAAGTGGGAAGACACACCCAGATGAACTTTTTTGTAACGTCACTTCACATCGAACGACGTTACTACCGATCGAACCAAAAAGCATTTTACTAAAAGCTGCGTACAATAATTAACACGAGCTACATTTACAATGATTGGACGGGCTATTTTTGGCCAAATATACAGCAAACTGCCCGCCTGAGTAATGTATTGTTCGGTTATAATGAAATTTCAACCTCGATAACCACCTCCTTCTGCAGTAATGACATATTGTTAGCATTCACCACAGTGTCTTGCAAAAAGCGATTTAAGGACACTGGGCCTCGCCATCGTCGCCTGCCTCACCTCTCCGAAGGCGCCCTTGCCGATGACTTTGATGGGAGTGAAGTCCTCGACGCCGAGCCGTGCCCGCTTCAGCCGCAGGAACTCGGTCTCCTTGACAGCGTGCTGCTGCCTCTTCTCCACCTTCTGGGACTCGGAGAGGCCCTCCTCCCGCATCGTCTCCTCCAGCCGGGTGTGCCTGGGGGCAGACGGGGTCAGCCAGGTCAGTCGGGGGCGTCATGGAGCTGACAGCTGGGACGAAGTCAGATGTGGGCCTGGCGGTAGATGGGGATGGTTCAGAGGGTGTACCTACCCTCAGATGGGTGTAGCTGAGGGTAGATAAGGGGCAGGTAGATGAAGGTAGATGCTTTGGAGAAGTTGTTGCAAATCTGCATACCATTTGTGAAATCCTGGTTTAGCAGAAGCGATGAGTAACCGGGATGAGACTCCGGCCGACATATTTATAACCCTGGTGTCGTCACGCCCACCGCCGTCCAGTAACCATCTCTGCCCAGATCTGCCCAGCCCAGCCCAGCCCAGCCCAGTGGCCGTACCATGGTGCGGCAGGACCCGGCCCGTTGGTGACCTCTGTGACCTCTGTGACCTCTGACCCTGGGCGGCGGCCGACTGCCAGCCGGAGTCAGGCAGGGTCGGGTAGGGCCGCAGCGGGGCCGACATGACAGCCGGATGCCAGTGACGGCAGCGACGGCGACGGCGGCGGCCGGGTAGGCCCGCCCCGACCCGACCCGGCACGGCACGGCGCTCCAGAAATACAGCTGCCGCGGTGGCGCGGCGGCGGTGCCGTCCGACGCTGCCGAGCCGGGCCGCGGTATGTCGGGCCGCTCTATAAAGCTGTCCGTCGGAGGGCGGTAACAGTGGCCCGCCGACTGCCGGCGATTCCGTCACGGATCGACACAGAGATTCCGGCGAGCACGGCGCGCATGGGATCTGGGATTCAACTGATCCACATGCGCACGATACCAGTGATGCCGATGATGCCAACGCAAAAGAAGACCATACTGACGCGTCCTAAAGGAACACTCGTATGCAAACACTCCATATACAACGCTCATGCCGACATATCGGGTTGACATTCTCGACTCGCCGTTGGGCTTACTTTTTGCACCCCTACTGCAGCGGTCATGGCTGACATTGATCGGTCCAGTTGACATACAGACATGAATCATGCCCGATCACTGCCTGCGTCACCTCGTCCCACGTCAGCTTGGAGCGGCGGCGGCAGATGCCAAGGCCGGCTTGGCTGGGTCAGCGGACGCGGGCTACAGCCGCCGGGCGCGCGTGTGTGGCCGCGCTGCCGACTATCGGAGGAAGTGAGAGTCGTCAGAGGAGGAGGAGAGAGGGTAGGGGGAGAGGGAGAGAGGGAGTGGGGGAGTGGGAGGGGAGGAAGATCGACCGGTAGTGACCAGAGGCCGGCCTCACCCTGACCTCTGCCGGTGGTACTCCGGAGATGAGGCACCGGCAAGCCCGATGGAGGGGAAAATGTCAGAGGCCTCACCGCAGCTTCTTGTTTCCTACAACAATGTACCACGGACAGTCGTCTAGAAGACATGTCTGCTGTCTCCACTTTCCCCTCTCTTCATTTACTTCATTCTTTATTTATCTCTCCACTGCAAAGTCTATAGTAGTTATAAGCTTGGCAGTGGCCCGAATGAAACAAAATGGTCTTGTTTTAGGAAAACACAGCCATTATCTCATTTCATCATTTCATTATTCTCAGGATTTTATTCATTTTTTTATTAATTCCTTCTTTATTTATTTCATTTATTTTATTATTTCAATATTAATTTATCTCTCCTCCGCGACGCCAGCATAGGCTTCGCAGCGGCACAAATGAAACGAAACCGTCTTGTTTTAGCAAAACCATAGCCAAGTCGCACATATCTTCAGAGTTCTGCGTAGTAAATGGCATCAGACGGATCGCCCAACGTTCATGGTTACTTCCGCTGTACAAACATCCCACAAACATAAACACACCATCTGGAGACCACGCGACGCGGGGCTGCCGCTGATTGCATAATACATAACCGATATTACATCGATGAGACTATCCCTCTGGCAACGGCTAGCCGCTGAGGCTGCAATTACGATGTTTACAAACCAATGCACCGGGTCGTAAATGTTACATCGTCTCCCCGAGCCAGCTCGATCGATTTATAGTAACCGTCCGTTTCTAGCTGGCCAAATTTCGCTCCGATATACAAAGTTAACTAGATTTAGCGATTCGCTATTGGCCAAACACTGGTCTCGTATTGGTAATATTTGATCCAGAATTGGTGATTAGCGAGAGAAGGTCATGTCAAGGCCAAGCTCGATCATTGATAGATCAAGGCGCCGCGTCGCGCTCACCAGTAACCACCGTGGTCGCACCGCTTACGACCGATAAGCGGGAGGCAAGATCGTTACAGTTACGTCACGGAGAGGCGAGATTGGTGTACGGCCAAACGGCAGTAGGTACACCTTAACCATTATATTACGAAACAGCTGGATATTTATAGTGCCGAACAATTAGATTATGACAATCAGAGGTGAATTGTTATGGCATCGTATCACGCCGCGGTAAGATGGCGATAGCCGTACCATTCTAGGACGAAGGATTCGTTATACGGCTAGATCGTGAAACCGCACGAGACCGCACTATCATTATTTCGTTCTACGAACGAAATCGTTTCGATCAGTAACAGAGACTAATCAGATCGTTACTTCATTGCATCATGGGGCGGCAAATTCGCTGCGTCGCTTGGCACCTGGATCGTTATCGCGATATTTGGGCCAGCGGGATCACTCCATAATTCCACCACAGCGCGGCAGTAGACCTTCCCGCTGCAGAGCGCGGCTGAGTTAGGCGGAGAGACAGGCTGAAGCGCCACCATCGCTCTGTAAGCTGACGTAACCCTGCGTCTCAGTCCTGACCAGACCAGATCGGGCAGCGGCGAGGCGGGCCGGGCCGAGTCGACCTGGATACAGGTCACGCGTAGGTCCACCACCACCGCCGCCACCACCGCCGCCACCGCCACAGTCGCCGCCGCCTCCAGACCGGTTCACATCACCACTCCCCGGATATGCTGAGACCCAGGCCGAGTCCAGAGCAATCCTCCAACCGGGCCAGCCATGACGGCGCCCAGATGACTGCCCAGATATGACAGAAACTCGCAGACACACGGAATCGAAAGGAAGTCGAACGACTACTTTTACGTCCGACGCCCAGAGTTGACATTTGTGGTCGCTGTCGCGCTCCGATCGCTTACAGCGGGGGCCCGTCGTGTCAGGAACTACGAAACTACTCCCGATCCGGTTATGATAATGAGCTCCGTGGCGGGCGAGCGGCGCACATGGCCTCTCAGCGTGCACTGTGCACGTTGTGCAGTGGGTGTGCATACGGAGTGGTGAAATCCGGCTGCAGACGGCGACCAGCCGCCCACATTACACACAGAGTCCCGCTGCTGCAGCTGGAGACGGTCGGCCGCAATCGGCCGGCAGAGGGCAGCTTCTCGACACCGACATCAGTCAACAGTCAACACACACGGCCCATACATCACACACGGGGCACAGTGAGCACAGCGAGCGAAGACAGCGGCTCGGGACAGCGGCTGGACCATGGCAGCTATCGGGCGGGGAGCCGGCGCGGCGGTCATCCGGACATCGACACTGGCGCGCCGCCAGTCTCCGAAACCGGAAACGGCCGACAAAGACCGCACCGTGACGGACGTGACGTGACCGTGACGGGACGGAACGCGTGACGCGACCGTGACGTGACGGCGCCGACTCGTACCAGCCAGCCCGACCCGGCACGAGTTCACGCGCCCAGCCAAGCCCGACACCAAGACAAGACGCATCAGAACGTGTTCGGGTCCAAAAACCCGGCCGTCGACAGGTCTACAGCGTCGAACCGTGACGGCGACGACGGCATCCACTGGCGAGTTGGCAGGCTTCACTGTCGCGTCCAGCTTTAATTACCGCCACAAAGAGCACCAGAGAGACGACCTCTCGTGGTCGGTGGTTCAGTGAAACGCAGCGCAGTTGGCTGCGTGGCGCTCCCAGAACCAATGATTGTCACCCGCGTCTATATATGGACATCGGTCGGTCGGTGACGGCAGAGGGCGGAGAGCGGAGAGCGGAGAGCGGTGAGCGGTGAGCAGAGAGCGGAGAGCGGAGAGCGGAGAGCGGAGAGCGGTGAGCGGAGGGCGGAGGGCGGAGAACGGAGGGCGGAGAACGGAGGGCGGAGAACGGAGGGCGGAGAACGGAGGGCGGAGAACGGAGAACGGAGAACGGAGAACGGAGATGACGAGCCCGTCTCCATCAGCACATCCACCGCCTGACGCCGCCGCCGCCGCTGGTGCGCCAACCTGACGCCACCGCCGCCGCTGGTGCGCCAACCTGACGCCACCGCCGCCGCTAGTGCGCCGACCTGACACCATCGCCGCCGCTGGTGCGCCAACCTGACGCTTCGAGACGTGTCACTGACGGAAGCTCGTTCCGCGCTGACCGAACTTCTTGGCTCACGTCATCGCCGGAACAGCTTGCGGCAGCGTTGTCAAAGCCTCCAACCGCAATGCTGTCACCGTCTCAAACCGCCTCCTTTGGACGTTAGCTACCGTCAGGGCAGCGATAGAGGCAGCGACATGTTCCTCTTCACAGCACGCAGCCAGGCGTTCGTCCCATAACCCGTTCGTTCCCATCAGCCCCATAACAGTGCAGGCAGGCGTTCGTCCGATCAGCCCCGGCCACGCATCCCGCCGTGTTCCGTGCCGGCTGGGGCGCGATGGAGTCACGACCGGCGGCCCGAGTGAGCCCGCCGGCCAGGTGACCCGGTAACCTCTGTAGCTGTGGCGGCGGCCTCCCGTTAGCCCGCTGCCGACCGGCTGGTCTTGGGGCCGCTCTCACACGCCACCGCCGCCGGTACCGGCGGCCGGCCGGGCCGCGAAATCACGGCCACCGCGGCTCCCCTCCCGCCGGGCCGGCAGAGAAAGCGGCCCGCTGATGCAAGGTGTGCACTGTGCACTGTGCAGAGTGCCACACCACACCATACACAGGTGCAACGCGAGCCGGCCACTCCGCTGATGGAGCGCCACCCGACACTCCGCCGCCGGCCGAACCGCGCCGGTCACACAGCAACAGCCGGAGGACCGGCAGCAGACGCAAGTTGTGCACGCACAGTGCACGATATACACGAGTCTACGTGCACTGGGATGGAGGCGGCCGGCTGCAGACCGATCCTCTCCTCCCTGCACGATCTGCTCGGTCTCGGCGCCACTCTCTGCTGTCGACAGGAAGCCGGCCGCCGCAGCCGGTGCGGGTGGGGGTAAAGTTCAGTTCAGCTCGGCCCGGCCTGTGCAGCTGTCGGCCCGGGAAGTTCCAGACGCCGTATCGCCTGCAGCGCGACTATGTACCGGGCGCGATACCATCGTATCACACAGCGCGGCGCAGCCCGTCCGGTGCCGCCGCGCTCCACCCGCTCCGCCGCCCACCGCCCGCCGTCCACCGCCCACCGCCCACCGCCCACCGCCCACCGCCCACCGCCCACCGCCGCCGCCGCCGCCGGCCGGCCCTCTGCA